>LFZO01000405.1:0-36733 GCA_001578225.1 Pseudocercospora musae | reverse complement strand
CAGACATTCAGCTAATAAAAACCCTCCTTTGTCTCTTTTAGAACCCACCAAAAAGCCCTCGGCGCCTCGTCCTGGAAATCAATGGACTTCAAACTCGTCGACTCTTCTGCTCCAGACAACATTCTCGCAGTCTTCATAAAATCCTCTGGCTGGACATGTCCAGAATCCGGGTCACTAAGATTCTACACCGAACTAGATCAAGACCTGGAATTGATGGCCATGGCTGCGATATTAGGGATCGAAGAGAGGATACGAAGGAATAACAATGCTGGAGCCGCGGCCGGAGGAGCGGGTGGAGGGGGTGGGGCTTAGATGAACGAGAGGTTGGGAATCGAGATACACTTTGTACGCAAGTGGATGTTCATTTGAGCCATTACGAAGCACAAAGTTGACTTTTTCCCCCACATCACTCTTCCTCCTCCTATCTTCTGTAGCTCCTTGCGTACCACAGTGCTTTGTCCTGCTTTTCCGGAAATACGCCAAGCGCCATGGAAAGACAACCGTTTTCGTGGAACTCTGCATTGGCTACGGTGTCGAATTCCCTCATGTACCAGACCGAGCGAGACAAGTCTTGGGAGCGGAGTAGAGCGTGGGATTCTGCCTCTTGTTGCTGTGCCACATTCTCTGGTCGGGGTGGGTTGGATAGCAAGTTCAAGATGGCACAGCTCACAAAGAGATCGACGGCAAAATTTCACGATTGTTGTGCGGTTGTGGTGTTGAGGCGCGAGGTTGATGGTTTTGTGTCCGAGGATATAGGCGTGTTCGTTTGATATTTTTGTCAAAGAGGATGAGGAGTGGTGGCAGTCGATAGTTTCCAGAGTCTTGAAGTCTTGGATGAGGGTTCCAAGGTCTTGCTTGACGGCTGTCAGTGCTCGGTGAAAGTTCCGATCCAGCGTCATCTTCGGCGCTGTTGTCCACTCTCGGGCAGACCATCGGTGATCTGTTGCCAGCGAGCCATTGGCGCGAGTTCAAGATCCTTCAGGAGGGGTCCTAAGAACTGCTTCCACTCGGCCTGCTCGTGGACAAAGGTGTTGCCGCATAGCACTCGGCGATGCGAGAGTCCTAGGTACAATGCGGTGGCCTACAATTGAATAGATATCAGCAGGGTGCACTTTGCTTATTAGTTTCAAGGTTCGTGCTTACTTTAAGACTGAAATAATTGGTCCTATCGAGTGCCCGATTAAAGTCTAGTGCATTCGGTCCGCTGGCATCCAGAAATCTCTGGCACGCCCAAACATGCCCATCCCATGTGCCGTGGTCGACCTCGCTGGAAGTGATTGGGTTAGGAAAGCGACACATGAAGCCCATCGTCAAGATACTTTGCAGTAGGCTCGAGACATCAGTAGGACGACGATGTGTGGCATGAGTTTCGACAGCACGTGCTAGTAGTCGTACCCACCGACCATAGGCTTCTCGGGCTCGACATTCCAAGGTAAATGATACGTCAGGCCTGCGACTGATGTGTCTATCCGAGGGATGACCGGAGCCCTGCAAGCACATTGCAATTGCTTGCTCTCAAGATGTATTTGAAACTGTTCCCACAAGAACGGTTGTCAGTTATAAGACAAGTAAGCTTCAGCATATCGCTCACCCTGGTCGAGCCTCTACATCTCTTCCAGAATCCTGACACCGTGGGCATATGTGGCGTTGGTCCTGTCCCGCAGGAGTCTCCGTCACGACTGCCTCTTCAACTTGCCAGCCTCCCTGGGGAGTGATCTTTCCTTACGCCTCGAAACTTGATCTGAACACGATCTGGCTCTCCTCTGGAATCATAGTCGCCAGTATTGTTCGAAGGCCTCCAGAGCTGAACATGTCGACTGGTCCTCCGATTCGGCCTGCCATTTCGGAGTCCTCGCGATTCATTACACGAGACGAACAAGAAGTCATATCTTTTCGTTCCCGAAGACATGCCGTCCATGTGCGTACCTGAAATGTCGTGTGCAAGTCCATGTTTGTCCCGTGTCAATATCGTTTTCAGAGGTGTGTATTTGCACGCCACGTCGTCGAAAGCTGAAAGGCACACCGGTATTCAAGAGTGTGACTATGCAAGGGACAATTGAGCGGAAGGATCATCCGAGCCAAAAACCAGCCAAATCGAGGCATAGGGTGTTGGAGCTTTGCTTTGCTTCTGTTCAGTACCTGAATGCAGTTTTGATGTCAGCATATACCTCTAGTCACCATAGGAAGCTGTCGGGGCTGTTGAAAGGTCGGCATCCATCATGTCATCGACTTATCCTTGGCAGTACATCCCAGCTCTTGGCTGCTTCTCATACCTCCTCTTCTGAGCTATCGTAACACAAGTCTTCGATCTCCATCTCTTCGTGTTCGAGGTGTTCGTCGTCACTATCATCGTCCTCGGAGTCCCCATCTATCTCCTCGAGGACCATGTCTACGTCCTGATCTTCGTCACTTACCTTGTCAACGTCCATATTTTCAACGCACAAGCTCTCACACGCTACCTTCTCCGAGCTCTTGTCGTCCCAAATGCGCTTCAGCCTCGGAAATTGCATATCGACTCTTGTCGACCCACAATGCCAAAAGCTCTCCTGAAACATCTCTGCGACCCTCTCCAGTCCAACATCCCACCTTACCACTTCCTCCGACAGTTCTCTCCTCGTTCTGACTGGGTCTTGCCTGGCATGATAGGAATTCACGATCCATGCATTCGGCCATTCCGAGAATCCAGCCTTGCCAAGCAGCTCACTCCTCGAACAATTACACCCATTGACATAATAGCTCGCAGTTCTCGCACTCTGAATGCCGAAGACGCCCCCGAAAAGTCGAGATTCGAATTCGAACCCGATCTCATCGCAAGCGGCTTCAGGTCCAAGGAAACCGTTTCCTTCACAAACATCCTCGGCGGGCTCGACTGCGAAACAGATGGCGTGCGCGACTTCGTGGATCAATGAGATCGTGAGTTCGAGTAGAGAGTAGAAGAATTTGGCTAGATCCCGGCTGTGGAAGGACCGCTCGATGGCGATGTACTGAGAGGTATTGATCCAGATCTTGGAGGCGGAGCCAGGTAATTTTGGAAGAGGTCTTTCGGGGATCGGCTGGCAGGATGCAAGAGCCATTTCGCCAGCGCAGACATCGAAAGAGAGGTGGGCTGCGATCTCTCTCAGTTGCGCTCGGACTTGTGCTTCGGTAGCAGCATCGAGCTGAGGAAGTGGTTCTGGGTATTCTGGACTGAGACCGTTAGCCTTTCTCTCGATGGCCGAGGCCTGGCCTGCTTTAGTAGAGCCAAGCAGGATTGCATGGGCCATAGGTATGATATGAGGAATTACCCTGCTTGCGAGATAAACGGCGAACGATGCGGGATGATTGAGGGGATGGTTAAGGGGATCACTGCTCGACCAGCTGGCTATGAGATTAGCAAATAGCGGGTCAATGTTGTTGGGTGCAAGATCTGGGAAGGGTAAGTTGGGGACGAGGGTGGTGCTGGAAGGGCTGGAGGGCGGTGGAAGGTGTGCCATGGTGGCTAGGGCAAAGACCGACCAGCAGCCTCCTTCGGACGACTTCCCAAGAAAGAAAGAATGTTGGCGTGGCCGGCACGCGGTATCAGATTGGCTGATTTGTCGATGATGAGAAATCGGAAAGGTTCAGCATCCATCCTGAGAATCTATCTGGCTGCCTCTAGCATAAGACAAGGAAGACAAAGAAGGATGGCCAGAATGAGCCAACAGTTGCTTTATTTGCTCTTGACAATGCATTGTGTGACCAAGCCGGATTGCGATATGTCCAGAAGAAAAGACATCTCTCCGTGGTGATCCCGCTGGCTCGTTGTGCTCAGACATGCAAACAGTACGCTTCTTGCAACTTCCATTTCCAGCTTCGAATCTTTAAGGCGAACCTCAATATGCGAACCGGAGCTTTCAGCCGACCGATCTCAAGGTCTCATCGTGAAGAGCGGGAACAATCTCATCAATGGTTACCCACCTCGACTGAACCGAAAGGTAGTCGCCATCCCTAAGCGTTCGAAAATATTGCGCTTTGTCGTTCTGATCCTTGATAATGCCAACAAGCCATTGTGTTTTCGGGTTTTGGCCAAGTTCAGACCATCGTGATCATCGGCATACTGCTCAACAGTTCGATTGGAATCAATTCATCGTTCCCATGAGACGATCTAGAGTGTTCAGTCAATAGTTTGCAGTCCTCAAAACTCCCACTCACGTGCTCACAGCACTCACTGACTGGCAACTTTGCCCAATCCATCGGCCTCGACCCGATCCAGCATTTCCCCAAGCCCATGGACACCTTGGGCCTCTATGCATACGAATCCAACCTGGTGGATAATCAACCTGGTTGCTTTTAGAATACTTTCCGAAGGCATGGGAGGTGTGGCTTGCATATGCATGTACATGCGAGTCAATGAGTCGTGCATGCAGAGGCACCGGCAGCTGCTGATACATTATTAGATCTTCAACAAAATGAGAGCAGATCTCTTGCAGTCCTTTCTGCTATCAAGGACTTCGTAATCTTCGGATAGTAGATGTAGCCACGAGGAGCATCCTGAAACGTCTGCATGGGTTCACGATTGAATCGATGACATTTCGAGGTTTGACAGGAGTAGGAATTGTCACCTGATACCTTTCGTTGATCTTAACAGTGCAAGAGTCTCAGGTATCGACAACCAGGTCGGATATCAACCAGGTGTATGTATAAATGCCCAACAGTATCGCACTAGCACATGCACATGCACATGCGGGCGGACATTTGATATGATCTGCGAGAAGGGGACGCTGCAGGTATCATCAGCAGGGCGCATGCTCTCACTAAACTGTGGACGCAGGCACCCGAGGCTTTGCGACAGCCGCTTCTTGGTGACTGTCGGCTCGGGAGGTACTCTAGTCGGTCGGAAGGTGCTTGCTACAGGGCTCGGCATGAATACAGAACGGTCGGCTTTGAAAGTTAGCAGTGCTGGACCGAATCGACGTACCCAAGAAGGGACTGCTGCAAATACTGTCATATCGCTTCTGTCTGCTCGTCTGCCCAGTGGCCTATCTACAGGCTCGACACGTATATACAGCTCTCATTGCGCCAAGCCAATAATGCTGCTGCTGTTCGCTAGCAAATGGGGTATCTCAAAAATGCCCGTCCTGTAAACTCCATAGCTCCATCGCTAAAGGTATAATCCATGCGCATCTGTTCCGGCGCATTCACTCGTCATTGAATCGTATCGAGCGGCCGTCTCATAGAGGCTGATCTCTGAAAGGCGCAAATCGCCGACCACCAAAGCGTTCCAGATCGTCTTGGTCCTCGTTGTCAAGGTCCATACCCTCGTCTTCCGGCTGATCACGCTCCAAAGTCCGCTTCGAGCGCGCCGGCGAGGCAGCTGGGACAATGACTCCTCGATTCGTGTTTCCGGCCGTGTTTCCATTCATGCCGTTCGCGGCAGTCGTCTGCGCCGCCACAGCACGTCTCGCGCACAGGATGTCCCAGTATCCCTGAAGCAGTCTTTTCATGCCATCGTCGAAGTTGACGCAGAAGCGCTGTGCTTGACACAACTGCATGGCTTTGATATAGTCCACATCCTCATGTGTCTCCATCAGATAGGCAGCCACCACTCCTGCACTGCGCTCATTTCCACTCTCGCAAAACACTAGGACCTTGCCGAGTTGGCCAGTCTGCTGATGTACCTGCGAGAGGTGATTGTTGATCATCGCAGTCGTGTGCTGGAAGCTGCGTATCAGATCCTGGTTGCCTGTCAAGTCGATCGTCTCGCACGCAAGGTTCAGCTTCTCGGCTGTCCGCAGCGCGCTGTTCATAAGCTTGCTCTCGAAGCTGTGCTTCTGCCGCACGGCGAGCAGCATGGTGACATCGTTCAGCCGCAGGTAGCCTTCGTCCTTTGCAGCAGTCATGGGTCCGAGTGCGAGGAATGGGAGGATATTTTGTGCCTCTCGCCGCCGCTCGTAGTTCCACTCCAGAGGCGCATTTTGCTGTACAAGATTATTGTAGTTGACTGTGGAGAGGAAATCATAGGATGAGGTGCGGATTGCCGACAAGCTTATCTCTGGAATCGCATCGGCGTTGAGGGCAGGCGGCGGAACGACGATTCTTGGCGGCGTGGGTACCCTGTATGTGTAGATGTCGGCCTTGTGCGGGTACCGCAGCACATTCGGCTCGTGGTTTGCCATGGCGGCGTGGTCTTTGTACTGGATTGCTGGTGTCCAGTCGCTCGGTCGGGTCCGATATGGCTGGATTACTGTTGGGCGCGGCTCGAGTGCTGTGGAAGGACAGAAAGGTAGATGTAAATTTGGACGAACGCGAGGCAGCGACTGCGACGACCCTTTAAGGTGTCCAGGCAGGCGGCAAGCATGCGAGGAGTGGAAGTTCAAGTTCGAAGACAGCACTGCGAGCTCCTAAACCCTGGAGTGTCTGATCACCAGAATAGTGGGGCATGCTGGCTGGTCAGCTGGGTCGTGCTTCTTCACGCGGCCACCTTGGACTCATGCAAGTGAAGGAAGGTGGGCCAAAATGAACAGTGCACGAATAAGAAGGCCATGATATCTTCTTTCGCAATCTACATACTCCGTAGTGCATATGTACGCAGAGTGAGTCTGCACACTTTGCCTCCAACCCAACCCAAGCACCAGAACGCCTCGCTATGCCGAAGAGCAACACCCCATATCAGGGAATTCATGCCTTTGACTTCTTCGCCTTTTCGCCAGGCTTATTCGAGTCACCGTTTGTGATTGCCTTTGCTGCGACTGCCTCCTTCTGCTTCTTCAGCGCCTCCTTTCTGCCCGCCTTTTCTGCCTTCTCCTGCTCTTTCGCCTCAACATCTTCCTTCGACTCACTTTTCCGCTTCTTTGGCAAAGCCGGCTCAGGCTCGACTTCTGCTGCGTCACTCTTTCGCTTGCTAACTCTTCTCGTTTTGCCGTCTGGCCCGGGCACTTCAATGACTTCCGATCCACCATTCGTCAGCGCGCTTCTCTTGCGCTTCTTTCCAGGATTTTCTTTCGAAGGCGCTTCGTCCAAGACATCGTGCTCATCTGCCCACAGCTCTTCCGTCATCCAGATAGGTAGAGCAGCTGTCTCGGGACCCTTAATATGCACTGCTCTCAAGTTGCTCCATTTCTGCGGCACATACTTCTCCACCATTGCTTCGACAGTGGCGTCCACATTAGCCTGCACCTGCTCGGCTGTCATGCTCGCTTTGCCGACCTTGATCGCTGTCGTCGTTGAGGGAGCAAGGTGTACCAGCGCAGCACCAATTGCTCGCTTGACCTCTTCAGCGACATCCTTGGGCCGCACATCCTTCTTCGTGACCTTTTCACCGCCCTCTGCCAGACGCTTTCTCTTATTGCCCTGCTCGTCTACGCTTTCCCTCTTGCCCTCCAAGGTCACCGGAATCGGTCGCTTGCTTCCACCCTTGTAGAAAACCTTGCCCAACACAGTTGGCAGATAGGTGATTATTCTGTCATCTGCAAGGAAAATATCGTACTCGGAAATGAGCTGCCTCTTGCTCTCGTAGCTCTTGTACTTGCTCTTCAATTTCTCCAACCCAATCACTCTTGAAATTCTCTTGCTCACATCAAGGGGAAAGCTGGGCTCCGCAATCAAGTCCTTGTATTTTCTTTGCGGATCTGCTGTGATTAGACATATTCGCAAACTCTCCTCCTCTACACGTCGTAGCGGGTGTGGAAGTACAATCTTGCCCGGCTTTAATCGCTTCTTGTCAACAATGTGCTTCTTGGTTGTGAGGATAAGCCACACTGGAGAATCGTCTTCGACATCCTCATCGTCGGCATCTTCCAGCAGGTTGGATTTTGATGCACTGATTTTCTGCTCGCTTTCGTCGGATTGAATCTTTCGCAAGAGTGCTGTGCTGGCTCGCAGGGTTTGAGAAGGATCGATCTGAGCTGGCGACTCGGCTGCCGCCTTCTTCGATACAGCCGTGGAGGTGCGCGCCATGGTGCGAGACTTGTATGCTGCTGTAGAAGATGCGATCGATGCAATTGAAATTTCGCGGGTCGGCGTTTGCAACTCTGATCGCGCTAGCAAGGGTAAGCACTCGGATGGCATTTCCGCGCGTGATAAGATCAACGCTGTACTATACAGTACGAGTGACTTTCTGGATCCGGGCATTTGAGGCTCTACTGCCCCATGCCGCCTACTCTGCCGAGGACAGTGTACCGAACACACAAAGCACTACACGGGGGATGTGCACATCAAGTCCAGTAATCTGGACTGCATCGCAGCCAGCAACAGGTCGTATGGCTACATAGTAATCCAGGGTTGTTTCCAATAAAGAACGCCAGTCTCTCGAATTCCAATTCCCAATTCATGCCATTGATATCTGGTCTTTTCGTCCCTCATAATTCATGCACTTTTCCTTGTGCTTTCCGGAGATCCACCAACGCCTCGCTCGTCGTATCATCATAAGAGAAAGGAAAAGGCTCAATCGACCTTTGCAGTTGCTTCCACCTCCGCCGGCACGGTAAGACTTTCGGCCGCAAAGGTCGCCGGAGGGCTGGTCAGCGGCGAATGTTGATGCGTGTGGCTGGCTGCAAGAGTCTGCTGGGCACCATTCACTGATGCCCCTCCCATCTCGCTGATCTGCCTCTCGAGCTCGCGAATCCTCAGTTTCAACATCTGGTTCTCCCTCGTCAAAGTCTGCGTCTCGGCTTGATAGAAAGCAGTCTCGTCCCTCGTGCCGCCGAGAAGGAAGTCTTCAGTCAGCGGTCCCAGGCTGCCGTTCTGAGGTCGAAGTGCTGGAGAAGTTCCACGGCTTCCAGGCGCCGAGATCAGTGCGGACGACCTCCGCGACAAGGAGTGAGGCCGGTTGAAGTGCGGATGCGCGGCGGTTGCAGTTGTGATGCTGTTTGACCGTGGACTCGAAGCCTCTGTAATCGCAGTACTAGCTGGAGTCGCGAGAGTGGATGGAGTTGCAGCAGTCGTATTGTCAGCAGTGGTTGGAGAAGCTTCTGCAGCACTGTTATGCTGTCTTTGCATCGCTGCCAATTGGTCCTGTTGGACTCTGATCATATGCAGTAGTCTGTTGACCTGAGCTTCCTGCTCATTCTCCAATTCTTGGTGGAGCTCTCCCAAGCTTGGTTGTCGGTGGTGGTGTGGATCTGCCGTATTGAGCGCAAACGACCTTCTGCTCATGCGCGGACTTCCGGCAGTATTACCACTGCTTTGTTGCATCTCGCCTGGAGCTGGGACCGTAGGATCGTTGAGTGTGAGGTTGTTGATCAGCGATGACCGCCGCCGCTCGACGCTTGGAGAAGCGCGCGATGGGGAATGATGTAGACCGGCATTGATAGTTGCGGCTGCCTGGAGTGAAGACAGCGAGGGCGATCGAGGTGAAGGTGGACTAGGTCTCGCCGCGTCGACTGTGCTGATTGAAATGCGTCTCGGCCGCTGCGAAAGTGGTGAGCCTGGCATGCTTGACGGACGGCTAGTAGGTAGCGAATTAAGGTCGGGTGGCATGGCAGCGGTGACGGTGGTGGAGAATAGGAAGATATACGGCTTCGACTGCGGTGTCAATGGGAGTGACGCCAACAGCACATGACAACAAAGGATCGGAGCATGGTAACATGTATCTCGTGAGGTATCAGCCAGCACGGCTGACTAAGCCAGAACTTCCTTCAATACTTGAAGTCCAAGTCCAGCAGTCAGCAACACAACAGATCGTCTTCGTTCGAATTCCTCCAAGGAGGGACGCAGGCTTGTTAAACAGAGAGCGCACGTCCTTCGAGCTGCAATAATGCAGTCTGCACTGCAGAGTGATCGTGAATGGGCACGTGCAGCTTGGCGTTCAGAAGCCCGAAGAAGGCCCCATCGAAGTTGCCAGGTAGCCGGTCTCGTCAGGCCACAAGGCTCACGATTCTCGCATCAAAGGAAAGCTCTGGATTGCTGCATGATGCATCAATTCCTGGTTATGAGGGGAGCTCGATTCATGGGCAACAAGTCGGATCGGAATGTGGTATATAGTAATAAGCACTGCAATATCGACTTCCAATGCCGGAATCAAACGTCCGGGATGGCATGTCATGCCGCTGTGGCATGCTGCTGTGCCTGGACGTCTTGGGCCACACTTTTCCTGCTATCGACATTGACAAGCGTTTCACGTAACGGACGTCTCGCGCTGTACTTGGTAAAGGTGCAGCACGCCTTGCCGTCGGGAGGTCGACTCCTTTTCATCTCCGATCGCTCGCTCTGACCCTGACCCACCTCTCGGTAGTTTGGCATGCCTAGAAACTTGAAAGGTGAAGGCACGCGGTGGCGAGGCGATATTACGAGTGGCGAGCATGCACTGCCCAACTTGGCGACTCGCAGGCAATTGTTGGCCATACGAAAACAGAGACTCTCGTGCACCGGGACCTTGAATCATGCAGCTATCGGATTCGCCCTGCGGACCACATGCATTTCCCCGTACCGTATCCTTGAGCTCCTTTCGCAGACACTCTCGCCGATTCGGGCTGGCGGCGCTGGAGCCAGACTGCCAGAGACGATCGCTAGCCTGGACGGTCAATGGTCGTGCTTCCATTGCGCAGCCCCGAATGATGCTTCGTCTAGTCTACCGGCTTCACGCTTGGTTCCCTTGGGAAGAGTATCTACTGTTCCCCATGCCCATGGCTCCCTTGAAACAAAACATCACACGCAATGTAGCCTCATTACTGCCCTTTGCCTCGACCTCGCCGTCGCCAGCCAACACCTCTGCCCCCCACCCCTACGCCGACAATTGCTTGTCCAACTCCGCCATCGCTGCTCTGTGTGAGGCAGCCGCGCCCCAAGCAGAAGAAGTACGTACCGACCTTCGCGCGCTGAGTCGCGCAAGCATAAGCATCCTGGACGCGCCGCTGAATCTGCGAACGTGCTGCACTGTCGTGCACGGTTTCTGCCTCCATCAGCGCACATGGATGCGCCTGATGAAACGCTTCTTGAGTCCGCCGGTGATGCCAGCCTGGATGATCGAAACAAGCCCCCCGAGTTGTCCCGCTCGGCCACCACCCTGCATGCTGCTACCCACTCTTCCACTTCACGTCCTGTTTCTTCTCCTGCCATCGTTCCTGCTTTGAAGCCACGAAGGAGTTTGCGCACCCGTCCGGATCAAGCTCTTCAATGTCAACATGCAGCGCCGTCCTCTCTGAATGACAACCGACCGTCACCGCCCGAGCAACAGTCGCGTCCACGTCTGACCAGAATGTTGCTCTTCAATCTCTTCAGCAAACCCAAGGTTGAACGTCAACGCGGCTATGCTGAGCCTGGCCTCGAAGGACCATCTCGATCGCTGTCCAAGAGCGACCCATCTCGCCGACGGGCCGAAGTCGTCTCCCGAGCACGGGATTTCGATGCACCACACAACAGGCCTCGGCCGTCATCGTCAAAGTCGTACGCAGGAAGCAGTGCCAGGACAGCATCAATCAAGGAGCCTTTGCCTCCACTGCCCACCGAACGGAAGGTCCGACACTTCGACCCACCTCCCTTGTTCCAAGTCTGGCCCCAAACGACCAAGCATGGAACCTTCGACATGACCACCGTCACACCGGAGATGGTCCTCCAGAAATCCAAGAACCGACCGGTCGGAACAGCACTGCTCGTGCCCGGATCAGATCTGCAGTCCCTGCAAAGTGCCGGCCACCGAGACAGTGTCGATTCTCGCGTGGCTGTCAAACCGACGTTGAAGCATGTCGCCAACGGATCGGTGTCTGGCGTCAATCTGCCCACCAAGATTTTCGTGCTGGTCACATCAGGTTATCTGTTGCAGTACGCCGAGACTGGACCCAGCGACCGCCTTCCCGAGAAAGTCCTCCAACTCGGTCGTCACTCTGCCGCTTATGCCTCCGATCTGATTCCAGGAAAGTACCATGTCCTGCACATCGAACAGGCTGTGCATCAGAACGGCACGGCAATGTCACACGCGAACACCTTCTTCTCCAAAATCGGGCTGCGAAGCCAAGTGGCAAAGAAAATGGCCTCCAATTTTCTGATCGTAATGCCGGGCGCCCGAGAGATGGAAGATTGGATGACGACCATTCGGGAAGAGATTGAGAAGCATGGTGGTAAACGAGCACGATCCGACTCTTCCACTGCCCGTCCACGAACAACCGAGCCGCCGAAGGTAGATCTGCAGAGGACCCCAAGTCTCAGCCATCGCTATCAGATCAAACGAGAGTCTATAATATTCAATATCACCTCGCTGAGTGACGGTGTCATGAAGGAGCTGCCGCCAACGCCGCCAAGACCTACGCCAGAAGAAAAGGACCCGATGACGGCCAACACCAAGGAAGAAATAAATGCCGCTCATGACATTGGGACCATTCCCCCTCCGGCACGCAAGGCATCGGATGCCATGTCTACAAGTTCTTCTACGGCAGCATCAGTCGACCAGCAGAAGCTCGACACTCTACGTGACAGTAGCCGGATCTCACATTCGACAGTAGCCACAACAGCAGGCTCTAGTGTCTCTCGCGCGAACTCGATCAGCTCAACGCCACCATCGGAGGGCAAAGAAACCCACGAAAGCCAAGCGGAGACTGCGGCCGCCAAAGGTCCATACCGAACTTTATCATCATACGCCTCGCCAAAAAGAAGGTCTGCAGCGCCTATCGTGCTCCCAGATCCGGCAGTGCTGGAAGCGGACAACTCCGTCGACTCGCCAATCCTTGGTCGTCAGCCCACTCAAGTGGCAGCTTCACTCTCGCCATCGAAGAACCTCTCATCCGCACGCAGCGTACCGAATCTCAAGCTCATCGACGAGACCACTTACTCGTCTGCACTTCCTATGCCATCTACGGCCGAAGTCGTCTCTGAGCGCCCCGAATCTTTCGTTGGTGACCTCCCCGATCCTAATACTTGGGCTAGCAAAAGCCCCCCGATCAGCCGAGTTCAGACTCAACCAGATGCGTTCGCGTTCGGCCGCACAAGACCGTTGAGGGCCGGCTCGCAATCCTTCAGCCTGCCTTTGCGCGTGAATGTATACGACCAGGCCTTCCAGCGTCCAGCCATCAGCCGAGCTACACACTCCGCCGATGCGGATGCCGGCCTCCTATCGCCAGTCCCTGCTACCACCACTTTAGTGGCGAAAGTGGATGGCACCACCCGCATTGCCCATATCCCTTCTCCGCCGCCTTCCAGGCCACTTCCCACGCCACCCACGACAAGCCAAAGCGCGGCCGAGAGTATTCAGCGCCATTCATCTATTCGACTCTCTCTTTTCCCAAGCGACACAGCCCCGACGCCCCCAGCCGGACCACCCCCCCTCAAGCGAGTCACAAGATCACCGTCGGCGATCGCGCTGAGCACTCAAACTACCCCCGCAGATCCCGCCACTCTCAAGCGACCAAGTTCAATGCAGGTGCGCACCAACTTTGCACCCTTCCTCGCTTCGCCCTCGTCGACTCCCGCTCCCTTGCCAATTCGCAGCCTAAAGCCATCTCGATCCGTAGCCACCATGCAGACCGTTCCCCAGCACACCGTCATGAAGACCGAGTCCTTCAACTTTAGTACTCGACGAGTCACACCCCGAACCCCATCACCGCAACCATCCCCCCGCACTCGCCGCCGCCCAAGAGCTTCCGTATCCCTGCCTGAACTCGACTTCGGTATCCCGCTCGTCGGTCTCGGTCCCCCAGCTCCACCACCTCAAACCCCACTCCCCGACATTCCCAGGACCAGCACTCCCATCGGCGTTGCAATCGGCGGCAGAGACTCCAGGAACGTGGCGATGGTGGTGGGTCTCGGCATTCAAGTCTCATGAACCCACGGCCGGAATTTTTTTTTTTTACCGCTGATACCCACCTACGAACTAATCTAATATCTACGGAGGGGGAGGGGGAAAGAATTTCTCTTATGTTCTTCAAAAAAAAACCCCTCGCTTTTTTTTTGTTGTCGTTGTAGAATGATGATACCCCGATACCGTTCCATTGTTAGAAGAGTGGGAGTGAGTGAGGGAGTGAGGGAGTCATATATATAATACAAGAGGGGTCAAAAAACAAATGAATCCGCCTTTCTTTTTTTTTTCAAATTACCTGGTCAAAAAACAGTCATGCGTGCATGATTCGGTGAGTCTCTGTTACAGTATATATATATATATATATATATACAACCAGGTTTGATGTATTAGTATTGCATTGCTCGTAATATAGACTATGGGGCATTTATCCGCGGGAAATATCGACATTGCAATTGCACATCATGTGGGCCGGGATATGTTTTTGACGGCGGAAGGGGGGCGAGACGCCGTTCGTTCACGTATTTCCCTGTTCTTAGGCGGTGCGGGATGGGTTACGTTCGTTCTATAGCTAAGCAAGCTAACTACCACATCTGATCTTGGTCTTCATAGTGTCCGTTCCAATTCAATCTTAGGAGTAAAGTTCTCAGCACCTCTGCATCTTCTGCTTCAGCTGCTACGAGGGACTTGGGTGGTTTGTCTGCAGTCTGCTTGAGGAGGTGTACGAAGGCTTTGATTGAGGTATGGAAGTCGCGAGTAAGTGGCCCAAAGTTGCCGGCTGTTATAGCGTATGCTGCTTTGAGAAGGGCGGCGAAGACCGTCTCGACGGCATTCCTCAACTTCTGATGTTTGCGCTTGAGGAAAAGTCTGCTCCGGATGCGATCTAAGCATGCTTCATGGATCTGTCGCAGACCTTCGATGCCGAGATGGGCACGTGTGCCAATTTCTTTTCGAGTATCTTCCTCGTCTAGCTTTCGCTCCAGATTCATGATGCATCGCATGAGTTCTTGCCAAGGAGGCGCAATGCCGAGATCCATGATATGGGAAACGAGAACGCTGACGAAGAGCTGAGCTTCTTGTGCAAAGCGTGAAGCGATGGCAGCTGGCCGTGTCTTGAGCACCTGCTTCAACAGCTCGCCGGTCGCATGCACTAGTCTAAGAAGCTTGAGCAGGAAGCGGAAGATTTCATCGTAGTTGTTGAGAGCGTTAGACGTCAGCACCGCGTCCAGAGGAGCAGTGACGTTGTATTGCAGTCTCAAGAAATCCAAGGCATAGATAGAGTGTGGATCAAGCACTCTGTCAATCTCAACTTCTGGTAGCTCGCGAATCGCAAAGCTCAGATTCTCCGATATCGAGGCATCGCCAGCAGATTCGTTCAGAATACCCATCAGTGAGAGCTGCAGCTCCGAACTAGCCGGAGGCCAACGCTCATCATGCGATGCTCCTAGGCGCAGGCCGACAGTCTCTGCTGTTGGAACTGTGCTACGTCTTCGCTCAGCGGATTGCACATCCTCGCTGAATAGTGCTGCACACATCCGCGATATGAAGTTACCATTGCCGAACATTTGAAAGGACCTCTGAACTTCAAGATGATGCCTCAATCGGTGCTTGCGCAAGAGCTGTCGCAGGATCACGCCGTTGACCAACTTGTGCTGGGCTGCAATCAAAGGTCTCAAGTGTGCGATGGGCGATAAGTCAAGAGCACGATTATTCAGGTCCGAAGTGATATCAGTGTCAATTTCCTGGCGGCCTAGAGCGACTACTGCAGTATGGTGTAGTGAATGGCCGATGTCTTGGGCGTGCGAAGTGAGAGGTTGCGACATCATGGTGTCCAGATCAGTGAGGTAGAGATCGTGTGCGTCAGAGTTCTGCCAAAGCGTATCTTCCATGAGTTGCGCACTGATGTCGGCAGAAGCAGGCTCGGCGTGCGACGTACCTTTGATAAGGAGCGAAATCATGTTCTCTTGGTAAACTCTCGCAGTTTCTGCTATGCTCGCCGGGTCCAGAGCGCGCTCAGTAAAGCATGCAAAAGGCGACAGGCTTGCGAGTTGAGCTTGTCGCGCTCCTGTGAGTGCATGATCGGAGTCAATCTGCCGCAAAAGTGAGACTGCGGATGTCGTCTCAGCAAGGAGGTTCCGATCCTCAGCAGTGACAAATGCTGTGCTGGATTGGATGCTGGCCTTGAAGTCGTGTGAAGCATCATCACCTGATAGTCCTGCGACTGAGTCTGCAAATCCCAGACTGCCTGCCAATGTTTCAAGCCAAGGTACGCTCACTCGAGCCAGCAAGATCTGAAGCACGTCTGCAAATGCTTGGTTTCTCTGAGCTTCTTCATGAATGTCATCGGCGAGACGGGAGATGACACTCTCATCGGATTGACAATGCCTCACCGATTCGACGAGCAGAGTCATGATTGCCAGAAGGTGAGCGGGCTTTGCAATCAGTCCTTGCAGTTGCAGCATAGATCTAACAGTTGATATTTTTGCGGAGACACTCTCGTCGATAGCACCAAGTACATCGCCTATGCAACTTTTGAGAGCAAATATCGCTGGGCATAAGTAACGTGCACCACGCGTGGCATCGGAAAAGATTCGAAGTCGCTTGATCTGGTTGCCAATCGTGAGGAGGCTCGCCGTGAAACTTTCCGAAGACCGCAAGCTGGTGCCAGAGATTGTGGCACCTTGCAATGTCTGCCGAAAGGTCTGTTCAGTCTCAATCCACGAGAAGAGGCTGGAAGAACGTCCTAGAGCGAGCGCACTGAGGCAACGAAGCGTGTAGTCTTGAGGGAGCACGCCAATGCTCTTGTCTATCGTAGCGATAGCAGCATCGAAAGCTTCAGGTCCCGCTTCCGACAGGTATGCAGTAGTTTGACTGTTTGGAACATCGTTGCCTTCAAAGTCTTCCCAGGTATGCAACCTGCCCGATTCCTCTGTTCGCTCCAGATCCAGTTCAATGTTCCAGATGTCATACTCTTCCGGCTCAGTGTCATTGGTAGAAGAGCTAAGAATTCCATTCTCGACCTCGCTCTCGACTCGTTCGGGGCTAGGGTTCAGATCTTCATCGTCACGCTCAAGGTCTGGAATGGCCAATTCGATACTGAGATCAGGAAGCTCATGTTGTCTCTCGAATTCCAAGGGTTGGATCTTGTTGTCCCAGGCGTCAAGAAGACTTTCGTCTTTGTCGAACGTGCTGAAGAAGGATGGCTTTTGCCAAAGTGTCTCGACTTCGAAGGGCAAGCCGCGGGACACTGGACCGTCGTTCATGGTGTCGCATGGTGTCGCATGGTGTCGCATGGTGTCGCATGGTGTCGCATGGTGAAGCACTGATGGAGAGGTGAACTTGGGAGGATGTCAAGATGGATATGAGGAAGGTGGACGCGGACGCGGAAGCGGAAGCGGAAGGTCGGCGGCGCGTTTGTTTCGCGTTTCTGCCAAGAATTTGCCCTGAAACTCTAAACCAGCTGGTAGCATCATGTGGGAGGGCCTCATTGTGCATCTCCATTGCTATATATGCTATGCTGCTTCCATCATCGAGCATACAAGCAGCGAGAAAGATGTCGGCATGATGTGTTGATACCCATCTGAATACGTATGGTCTGCCCGGGAGGCCACTGTCTGCCCTTGAACGGTATATGCCAGAGAATGAAACACAGCTACAACTCTTTCACTGCAATCCCTTCAGGTGAGAAAAACAACGTTACCTGGATTGCTCACAGCGCATCAATGCTCTCCAATCACAGAATGAGACCAGCTGCCAGCATTCCAAGGCCCACCACACTGCCCATCGCAGTGGCCATCGCAGCACCTGCGCTCGAGGTAGCAGAAGCAGTAGTTTGAGAAGAGCTTGGCGAGCTAGAAGGCTTAGAGCTGTTGGTGGAGTCAGAGCTACCGGTGGACTCGGAGGTGTTGGTGGACTCGGATGTCCAGGTGGCAGTGAAGCCGGTGGCGTTTGTGCAAGCCGAACCAGTAGTGCTGTTGCTGCCAGTGACAAAGTTGACCGGGGCGCACTGCAGCCGCAAATGAGCGCAAGAAGATCAAATGCAGCTGAAGATTCTTACCTGATACAGAGTACCATCCACAGACGAGTCGATGACCTGGATGATGCCTGCCTTGCCAGCAAAGTCGTCTGGAGCTCGCAGATCCGTCAAGCAGAACTTGCCAACACCGGTGCTATTCACGACTGGCACGATCTCTGTGAAGTTGTACGGCTCTTGTGTGTCGGTGGTGGCGAGGAAGGACCACGATCCGGCGGGATGCGAGCTGAAGATGGAAACTGCGAAGCGCTCCACCTGGACTTGGGGTGCGGTGTCGTTCACGACGACAGTTGCGCCGCCGCATGGTGCTGTTGGCTCGTCATCGTCGACGAAGCCTGCGGTCGGTGGCCAGTCAAGGGTGAAATGAGCCGATGCCAGGCTGGCAGCGATGAGGCCGGTGCAGAGTGAGCGGAGCATTGTCGGAAGTAGTGGCGGAGGCGTGGGCGGAATAGGGTATGATATGCGATGTGATTCGAGGGGAGCAAAGTGGTGAGTCGTCGCGCATGAAGTGAGTGTGCTGCGATGAAGAAGTGAGGTATAAGTATGGTGGTGTATAATAAAGCAACGTGTGATGCCGCAAAGTCTCGTGTCCGACGGCAAGGGCAGATGGCCAGGCCAATTCACTTTCGATCAGATAGCCGTGCAGCCTGTGCAACGGTGATTGGATGCATGGGTACCTTACCAGGATGGCAGGATCAATGGCAGGATCTGGATTATGGATTTGAGCAAGTATTCTCTTGGCGAGCACGGCCATCCCGCGATCACGAACTTGGCGGAAGAATGGAATCACTACCGACTTCTGACTATTCACTTCTGACTTGAGAGAAGACATCCCATGCACCGCCAAGACATTTCGACTTCTCTCAAGGTTCATCAAAGGCCTGTCGGGACAAAGTTTCGGAAGCTTATGAACTCGGATAGATAGATCTGGACGTACAGTATATCCGCCACAGACGACACATTCACCAGGACTGAGGAGTCTGGAGCTCATCTATCGCAGCGCATGAGGCCATTTTGATCGCAAGAAGCCACTCAAGATGGACATGAGTGGCATGGACCACAGCGGCCACGATATGGGCGGCATGACCATGAGCGGCGGCGTCTTCACGCCCGCCGACGAGTCCTACGCCTATGGCTTTTGGTACGGCGTGGCCGCATGCGTCGGCCTCCTCACAGCCATCAGAGCCGCATCGATGCTCCAAATCAGACAACGACTAAAAGCCTACCGCCTTGACCCGCGAAGCATACCCTCACGACCGACAGGCTACATCTCCCAAGCCTACGCAACAGCCCAAGCAACAACCCGAGAAATGCTATACCCCCAACCCTACTACTTCACAGGCCGAATCACGAAATACTTCACCCCCTTACCGCTCGGCAAATGCCTACTCCTAGCCTTCTACTGGATCATCATCCTCTCATTCCTGTGGACCGGCACGATCCTGAAATCAAACGATCCCATGTACGCCTACAAATGGGAAAAAGTCGGCTTCCGTGCCGCTTGGGTCACAGTAACCCAGATCCCTCTCATCTACTTACTGTCGTGCAAATTCAACCCCATCAGCGTCTTGACAGGAATCTCGTACGAACGTTTCAATTGGCTACACCGATGGGCCGCGCGGACTGTGTTTTTGACAGCCATTGTGCACTGGTCTTTCTTCTACACCGAATGGTCGTTGGGAGACATTGTGAAAATGGAGATTCACATGATGCCCATGGTGAAATATGGTTTCGGGGCGTGGGGAGTGATAACCTGGATGATGATATCTGGGTTTGGCCTTTTTAGGAATTTGAATTACGAGCTGTTTGTGATACAGCATATTGCGGCAGCGGGCGTGCTGCTGTGGTTGCTTTTTGTGCATGTGCCTTCGTATGCGACGTACAATATTTGGTTGTCGGTCGCGTTTGTGGCTTTCGACTGGGGAATGCGGATTGTATGGGGTGTGCTGAGGAACATGCATTTGTTGGGTGGAAAAGGCGCGTTTGAGCCGGGATACACGACACATCTGGAGACGCTTCCAGGTGATGTCGTGCGACTGACGATCGAGCATGCCGATTTCAAGTGGCAGGCAGGTCAGCATGCATATGTCATGATGCCTGGCTTGCGACCGTTTGAGCTTCATCCTTTCACCATCGCCAACGCTCCGGGAAGTGGTCCCGATCAGGATGGGAGGAAGCTGAGCATGCTCATACAAGCTCGATCTGGCTTCTCGAAGAGCTTGCACAAGGCCGCGCAAAAGACTCCCTGCACCCATTGGCGCTATCGAACATTTCTGAGCGGACCTTGGGGCTCGCCACCACATCTTTTTCACCACGAGACAGTCGTGTTGATCGCCTGCTCATCCGGCGCATCTTTCATCATCCCACTTCTCCAGGACTTGATCAGAAGACAAGGCTGCGTTCGAAACATTTTCTTGCACTGGATGATCAAGGCCGAAGAGCACTACCAGTGGTTTGCAGAGGAGCTTCGAACACTGGTGGAGCTATCACAACACCTCGCCCTCAATTTGCAGATATGCGTGCATGTCACCAGAGCTCAGCCGCCGGTAACTTCGGCCGCGCCTGAAAAGGTCCAGACGACTTCCGTATCCGCATCACTCGACTCTTCGTCATCGGACAGCACGAGGGCGCACTCGATCGAGAACGACAAGACTCCGCTCCATCTTGCAAGGAGGAGACAGTCCTCTGGACTTGTCATGAAGCATGGTGCCAGGCCGACGCTGGACTCGATGATCCGAGCACCAGTAGAGCAGGCTCTCGGCGAAACTGCCGTGGTCGTGTGCGGCGGATTGGCGATTACTGCCGAGACTCGCACATATGTGGCCAAACTTTCTGACGAACGTGCTGTACACAAAGGTACTGGTGCCCAAGGCATATATTTGTTCACCGAGACATATGGATGGTAATAAAAATCCTGTAAACGATGTTGCATAGCATGATTTTTACGATGTGCATGAAGGCCCCACAGCCGGCCTCATTTCATTTGCCAGCGAGATCTGTGCCTCCGTGTCTAGACCCCCTTCTCGATGAAATCATGCAGATAGATGTATGGAGATCGAAAAAGAAGCTCTTTGAAAAATACTCATACTCATTAGACACTGAAAGCGAGATGAAATTTATAAACGCATTGGAATCAGAATAGCCTTGGACAGTGCCGCAGACAGTCCACGAGCCTGTGACCGAATCTTTTCGTTTCCTCAGTCTAGGTTTGCCCGATTCCATTGCTTCGCTCAAGCCTGGAACCTAACCTCCTTCCTCTGCGTCGTCTTCCCAGACCGAAGCATTGTCAGACTCGGCTAGCGATACGTTTCGTCCTCCACGGCATGCTCAGCTGAATTTCTTTCCTTCTCGCGCGCGCACGACTTGCTCATCCTTCATCTGCACAAGCTTGCGGGGTTGATCCATTGTTTTCAGCGCCGCGATTTTGGGAATTCCGACATCGACTGACTTTAGCTGTTTGAGTTCCAGCGCGCTCCCAAGGTGTTCCGCAGAGGTGCTGTCACACGCAGACGCAATTTCACGCCATCCCCATCCCTGGTCTCGAAGGCTGCAAAGCTTTTCAACATCGTGCTGCGTCGACGGCCGTGCCTTTCAAAGACCTTCGCCATCGAAGTGTCATGCTTACTGAGCCTCACTCGAGGTGTTCAGAGAGTGTGTCGGGGCTGCGAAGGAAGCTGGGAGTTCATTGCCGAAACGTTGTTGTTCCCTGGTCTGGTATTCGAGTTCATTTTTCGAGAAAAAATTTCCTTATTGTGATCGAAGAGATAGATCGATTGAGGCGATTGCTGATCTCCTCTTTCGAAAAGCCCTTGCCGAGGTAGTCTAACAGGGCGATCTCGTCCTCCTTGGTCCATGGCTGGTATTGCTTTGAGAACAAAAGCGGTGATGAGGGCTGTTCCCTCGGACAGAGCCTCGCATGGCGGTTTGCCAGAGATTTCACGCTCCTGCCTGGCAGCTTCGCACTTATGCTGGCATATATCAGCCCCTCTCATCTCAAGTTCAAGAGCTGCTGGTCCTCATCTTTGGTATAGCTTAGACGTCTCCGATTAGGCTTATCCAGCATATCCGGTCCACAAAGTCTATAAGCTACGCCGCTACGAGTGACGTTCGATATCTTTGCCATAGCCCGATGGGTCAGGTCCGCGTTTGACATTTCCTTCAGTTGTATAAGATCAGGTTGACTCCATTGCCTTCTCGAGGTACCCTCGAAGGGATTCTCTTTATAGATGCCATAGGTTCGATTAAAGCGGCCTTTAACAGCCGCAAAGCTTCTATTCAGATCCACGGCGATAGACTGCCATGACCATCCTCTTGCTCTGAGGTGCTGAAGCCGATCGTCTTCTTGCTTCGTCCAATGAATCTGGCGTCTGTTTGCTACTGAGGACGCCAGTGGAAGGGCGCCATTACGCCTGAGTCGAAGATGCTGGTGCTGGATATCCATGTGACTCCTCCCTAATATAGTGGCAATGTGCCTGTCATCTTTGCCCTCCGCCAAGAGCTTCGGCAGGGTATTCAATTCATCCTGAGTCCAGTCACGAGCACGAGCCCGAGCCCGAGATAGAAGCGTGCAAGAGAAACCTCTCACTGGACGGAGTTGGACAACCGAGCTTTGGTGTAATGCTGGAATGAACAGCCTTGACCGCGATAATGCAAGAAAGTGGTATGCCTCTGCGATATGTCGTGCTCTCATTGAAGTGCCGTCGGGTCTTGAGCTATGCTGAGGTATGAAGTATACAGGCCGTGCCGGCCTCAGCGTTATGCGTTTGCACCTGAGTAGGTGCGAAACGAGCAATAATGTAGCTCTCCGGGATCTGGCCCATTCGCTGCGGGCCAGGATAGTCCGTGCAATACAGCATGTGATTGTGACAGAAGAGAAGGCACAGATCAAAAAGTCCACGCGTGTCTGGCAACAGGGATGGCTAAACTTCGGCTGATTCCTCGGCTACCGCACGTGTTTCAGAACACATATGATGATACTTATATTTGCACACTCGCAGACGCAGACCGAAAGCACGCGAAATGTGTATATAGCATACAGCTCAAAAGCTCCACATATGCATATTCCTCCTAGAACCGCGGAAACTTCACGGACCGCAACCTCTGCTCCAAACTCGCATACCTCGGATTGCTACCAGAATTCCCCCCCTCATCCGTAGGACACGCCAACGGCGGTATCGTCCTCGTATACGTACTGTTCCCCGGTCCCTCGGAAGAATAAGTACTATTGCCTTTGGTATCCTTCATCCCCGTCGCAACATCAACACCATAATTCGTACGATTCCAAATCGCAAACGCAGCTTCAGGTTGAAACCAAGGAACTTCATGCCCGCTTTCCCAAACTCTGGTGAAAGAGAAACGACCATATTGTCTGACTTCTCCATACTCTTTACCATCGACGACGAGTTTCGCGTACCCGGCTTTTTTGAAGTTTTCGGTGCCGGTCCAGTTTGCTGTCAACGAGACGTCTTCCCCACCGGTCCAGGCACAGATGTAATCTGCGTCTCCGTACATGAATGCGATTTGGACGTCGGGGTAGGAGAGCATTTCTTCGATTTGGGGGAGGTAGCTCAATGCGAAGTCTCCGGCGAGGGTGAAGGCGTTGTAGACGAGACTGCTGTGGCTGACGGTGTAGTTCAGATCTACACCCAGAGCGTTTTGGACATCAGAGGTGTTGAGGAACTGTTCCCAGCCATAGTGAGGAGGAACATCTAGGCCTTGTCCACTGCAGTTTCGAATATCGTAGACACCTCTGCCTTTGCCGAATGTGTAGTAAAGTGATTCGACATCGTTTTGGCAGATGAATTGTGCTGCTGCGCATGAGTAGCGTTTCCAGGAGTCGTCGGCATAATAATCATATCCTTGGCAGTAGTTGAGTTCATCCTGACAGCCGCCTTCACGATACATTGCGAATTTACCGTGCTCGTAGATTGTGTCGTTGATGAGCTTGACATTGTAAGGGTTGTTTTGTGTGAACTCGAGAAGGTGCTTTTCTTGGATTGTCATGTCGATCCAGCCATTGACGATCCCGAACACTTTGAAGTTGAGCTTTCGCCCAGTCAATTTCTGCTCCTCGATCTTTTGGTTCTCTTCGTAGAATTTGGTCGCAAAGGCAGGTCCCAGGTGTCCTCCATATGATTCAGCCCAAAAGATGAAGTCTGTTGATTTGATCTTGTTGTCAGTCAACGAGGGTAAAGCACCATACAGCCCTTGCAGGACTTCCCACGCAGTATCTGCCGCCAGTGTCGCAGTGTCGTTGGAGGTGTAGGGACTTTTTCCGAACCGTCCTTTTTCAGTCGTTTGGTTGACAATCTTCTTAGGTTGAATCAACTCATAATCATCCAAGTAGCCTTCTTCCTTGGTGCTGTAGGAGAAACCGGTACCGAGGGGCTGTGAGAAGATCAAAAGATTGCTCGTGTTGGACCAAGAGTATTCACGGATATGACTCTTTAGAGTCTCGTTCGACACGTAGCAGGGTCCGATCTCCTCGAAGAGACCAAGCAGAGAATCTGATCCAGGTCCGCCATTCTGCCACAGAGTGACGGGATCATTGGCCGGGTCGCGTCGAGACTCGAAGAACCAGAAGAAGATGTGGATGTCTTCGCGAATGTCGATGTAGCCACTGTACGACTTCACTCCAGGAGTGGTTTCGCATATTTCAGGCTCTTTGTACCGTATTGTCGCTCCATTCGGAGATTGAATTATCTTGACATCCTTTGGCTCATCAGGAACTCCACGACTTTCCAGTACGTGTGCCTCCGTGCGCCATATAGCCAGTAGCACGAGACCGAACAGCCATTTTAGCGACATCCCAACAGTCGCGGCCGCAAGAATGACTTGTATCCGTGCACACCTGCTCTCCTACCGAATGAGGGCAGGGTAACGGCCAAATTTGACGCGTGATGGAGAGCAAGAATAATGTGCCAACACTGCACATGCGTAACTAGTAAGGAGTGGTACACATTAAAGCGAAGGTGGTGGCACGATGCCTACAGTAGCTTACAACTGCCTACAACTTCCGCCCGGCTTGTGAATATCTCCCGCCTTCCGCCTATTACTCACACTGTAGAGTCCAGATGCTGCGATTGCCGACAATTTCGTATCCTGGCAGATGCATGCAAACCCTCCCAAACTCTCATCTAATCTCGAACTCAGATGATAATGCCTGTCAGACTTGGCATCCGGCCTGGCGACCTCCTGCTCGAGTAAAGACTTCCTTTCGGCGATGGGAGAAGAGATAACCCTGTCGGTCGTGATGGATACCGACCACGACGAGACGTCGAATCTCCAAATCTCGAGAGGCAGCTGTTCATACGAGCCCATGACTCTGGCATACACGTTTCGATATACAGCTCGTGCGTGTTGGCAACTTCTGAACCCACAGTTTGGTGCCTTGAAAGCCAGCGGTAAGGCTTGTTCAGTTATGGCGGTCGTGACAGTTCGGTCTCCAAATCCGATGGCAACGTCTTGCCACTTACGGTGAGTATCTGAAGTGCCTAGAGGCACAGCAGGTTTCATTAGCGAACGATGTCAGCGCCCGCAGCTTCACAATCTGATCGAGCTCATCCTGAGACCATAGTTTCCTCGCGGGTTTGTTGATGTCTGCTGTCAGCGAGGAAGAGCTCAGCGCACTGGAAGACGGGCCGATTGTTGCGTGGAATGGACCAGAAGCTATTCTGCGCGACATGTCGACGTATGAGTCTCATGCGTGTGTTGACTGTGGTTGTGAGCTTCTGTGCCACGGCCACAGCGATTCCGAATAATTCACTTCTCCGCCCGGACCGGACATACTATTCCGAAAGTCCCCGCATTTAATGCTGACCCCCCATGGGCCAACAAGCCTTAGTTACAACCAGAGTCACTCATATAGCCTCATGAGACCTGGCCAGAAGCACCCACCTTCCTACGCGCAAGAGCTGGAGGACGGTTGTCGGCCGTGGTTGTGCTGTATGACATATGTCAGTGAACCAGCGGAACCAGGTTGCTGGGAGGCCGACATATCGTCAACCGTGCATGTCCGAGTCGCACACGTAGCGTAACATATCATGGCCTCTCCCGACACGAACCGAGATCGACAATCAATCGCCAGTACTTCCTCTGATACTCCGCAGTCAGCCGCGCAGAAGGGTGCACCGTCAGCGTCGCCAGCCAACGCCAACGCCAACGCCAATGCCAACGCCAACAGCAACGGCTCGAATGCGCCAGCGACAACAGCCTCGAAACCCGAGACGGCACAAGCTTCTCCTAAGCGGAAAGCACCAGACGCAGATGGGACGAGCACGGCCGACAGTAATGGCGAGGGCAAGAAGAAGCGGCGCAAAGTCAATCACGCCTGCGTATATTGTCGTCGAAGCCATATGACATGCGACCTAGAACGGCCTTGCGCGAGATGTGTGAAGAGAGATATTGGGCATCTATGTCATGACGAACCTCGAGATCCTCCAAAAAGACAGAAGAGCGACATGTTGAACGTTGCAGAGATCGCGCCTGCTCCAGGCCAGCAGGATGGTATGGTTGGTATGGAGAATGGACAGATCCAGCATGGGCAAGCTCAAGCCAATGGCATGCCGAATGGTGGAGAACGGGCAGGTCCACGGCCAATAACTCAGCCAACGCCCATATCGCCCACTTCGATTCAACGACCAATTCCTCAGCGAAGTGGGAGTACTGCGGGAAGTGTTCTGCAGAACCTCGATTGGAATAGCTCTCATGTGCCCAATCAGTTCCAGGACATGCACCATCTACATCCGAATTACATGTTCATAACCTCAGAGGTAACGAACGAGTACAATCTGCTGAGCGACTTCTTGTCATCTTCGCTGATCGACGACGGAGGCACTTACAATGATACGGATGCCGCACAAACATTATTCAGCGATCCTCTTCTCAGCACAAGTAGTATCAACGCATTGGCGAATAGCAATCTCGCCCAGCAAAATCCGTCTCTTCAAGCAGCGCAGGCACAAGCCGGAAATGAAATCAGTAGGCCCACCAGCACGCTACCTGTCGATTCCCGAGCACGAGATAAATTCTACATGACCGCCGCTGACCCAGCCGGACTGAGCTCCGCGGAGGACCGACTACATAAACTCCTCAAAGCAAAGTATGATGCCGGCATGCTGAAACCTTTCAACTACGTTAAGGGCTATGCGCGGCTCAATCAATACATGTCGAAGCATCTCACTCGGGAAAGTCAACTTCGAATATTGAAACAGCTGGATCGGTTTCGACCCAAATTCCGCGAAGCAATGCAGAGTCTCACAGACATGCAACTCGTCCTCGTCGAAATGTGGTTCGAACGAAGTCTGATGGAATACGACCGAGTCTTCGCGTCTATGGCAATTCCAGCTTGCTGTTGGCGAAGAACCGGGGAAGTATTTCGAGGAAATGGTCAAATGGCAGAACTAATTCGAAGACCTGTGAGCGACTTGCGAGACGGCAAGATGGCGATTCACGAAATCATCGCCGAAGACAGCCTCGTAAGCTACTGGGAGAAATTCGGCGCTATTGCTTTCGATCAGAGTCAAAAAGCTATACTCACAAGCTGTGCTTTGAAGCGTCCTGCTGGATTGACTGGTAGTCCTGCGAAGAATGGTTCTAGTGGTGGGGAGTTCAAGGGCCCAATGGAGACGATAAAGTGTTGTTTCTCGTTTACGATTCGACGAGATACGCATAACATGTGAGTATTCCCTCCACATTCTGCTGAATGACACGCTGACTTTTCCGCAGCCCATCTCTGATCGTCGGAAACTTCTTACCCATAACGCCGAGACGTCAGTCAAACGGGCAAGGTCAATAGTATTGCCTACCCGATGAGACAGACGACTCAGAGTGGCAGCTCCTCGGACGATCACGATTGAATGTATACATACATACTTCTCGTATCTGTACAGCGGAGTTCTCGCCCTCACACTTGACCCATCCTCCAAAGTTTTCCCGCAAAATGCTGCCAATCAACACTTCGGCTTCTCATTTCCCACCGGATTGGACCCGAGACACTTGTTCTTCTTATCTTTAGGAGCACACGTCACAGTACAATAACATCCTCCTGCTCCATCAGAACAAGCGTTTGAGACCGTCGACCCAGGAAAATGCCTTGCATAGTAATCCTGGCAAATGGACATACAGGAGTCCTTTGAACCAACGATCTGGTTTCGAGCGTTAGCGAAGAAGCAGCAGGAAAAGAGAGGTAGAAGCGTACCGAGCATTTGCATTTGCCTTTTGTACAGGTACCAGTGACGTCGCCCTGGAATTCTTTGGCTTTTGCATCTTTACAGCCTTGAGCGCAATCGGCGTCGCTGGTGCACTGGGTAGGCATGTTAGTGAGTGGGAGACGACATATATGTGGAGAACGAATACTTTTCCTCCGTCCTTGTCAGCGGCCATGAGCAATTGTGTTCCAGCTTGAGCTGCGGTGATCAGACATGCGGCCAAGAGGGCCTTCATTCCAGGTGTGAATCGCATGGTGATTAGGTGTCGAGGAAGGGCCGATGAGCAGCTTCTGTTATCATCACGCTGTGGACACGCATGTCTCCTATATACCTCTGTTCCAACTTCCACGTGCGTGCGACTCCTCACCGGCGAATCTAGACTTTAATGAATGGTCCCATACAACAACTTCTTTTGCTTGTAGTCAGGCCTATTTTTGGACATCGGGTCAATGCCGTGGCCTGTCTTCTGACTGATGACTAGGATCATGCCAGGATCTAGAGAGAACACTACACTGCGGGGATAAGGCTGCCTGCCATCTAGCTAAAGTGTATTGTATGAACAGGAACTCAGCAATTGTATATCGTGACAAGGGTCTGTGCAGGGCGGATGAAATGGCCCCTCGCTTAGCGCTAAATCTTCACTCTTTCATTCACATACCACTGCAACAGGGCGCGACTACCGTCGTAGTTGGGGCCTTCATGCTCACTACCGCGAGTTGTTGATTGACTACATTGAGTTGTTGGTTAACTACATCGAGTTGCTGGTGATCAAGAAACCCGGGATTTCGTCAAGTCACTCCAACCCTCGCGGCCTCGCCTCTGAGGGGAGAAGCGTCTGTGACGGAGCTCAGGATAGTGCGCTTCCCGTACGACCATGCTTGAATTGGGGAGCAGCACTGGCCGTACAGCCTGTTTCCAGCAAGTCATATTCGAATTGCAGCGACGAGCGAACCTGGGATTGATGGCCGGGGAGATGTCAATGTGATTCGATGCCCAATGGCTGCTGATCGGTGTTTGAAATTAGCCGTCCAGTTTCGATCTCGCGTGGTCTCGGTTTGCGTGGGCTTATGAGATGGTGAGTGTCGTGAGACGGGTATGCAGTTTTGATCTCTGCTCTTCAGATAGCTTCGTCCAGAGAAATCCGACGCGTTGATGGTCTGTTTCCTTCGTTCGCCGAACGACAAGGATTCCTACTTGCTCTTTCTCCTTGTCGTCGTACATGATCATTCCAGATACCGGAATATCTTCAACTTCTTTGTCTTCATCCATTACCAGACCCTGGACATAGAATCTCATGAGCTCGGGGCTTGGCTGATCGGGATAGAGAATATGTTCGAGTGGCGGGTCATCATCGACATTGTAATAGCCACCAGTTCTCGAACTGATCGTCATCCCGACTCTGCCTTGGAAAGTAGGAGCACGAAGCGTGATTCGACCTGCCACGGCTAGTCCCATCTCGTCGCCGCTATTCGTTTTGATCCAAGAACTGATAACTTCGCAAGGTGAACACTTTGTCTTTGGGTCGAGAGGTTCGATCATGTACTCGACCATGGCATCTTGCGAGGCCCAAGACCAGGACGGAGCAACGTAGTCTGCACATTTGCCGCCAGCGGATACTCGGCGCCAGCAAAGGCCACCAGGCAAAGAGTGTTCCCATATGCCAGCCAAGTACTTGGAGGGTACAGCGATTTGCATCATCTTTGCTAGACCAGAAATCGCGATCAAGCGGTCTGACTGGTTAGTAAGCTTCCGATCAGAGTACGACTGGGAGACCGAATCGTAATACCATAGCATGTTCATTGCCATGCTCCATGACTTGAGCTTCTTGTTAATCGGCCCAAGGCCTTCCACGTAGCTCATCAATGCTTGCGTGAGTCCACGATGATGTTGCTGATAGGTCCATAACCCGTCTTCACTGAGACAACCACGGCTGCACTCCCAAAATAGCTGAGACGATCCGAAATAGAGCTTTCGTGGTGAGAGCATCCATTCTTGAAAGCACCAGCCTCTTTCAAAAAGTGTGGTCTCCGTGGTCTCAGCACTGAGTGCCATTTCCAGCCATGACCCATGCTGAGGCGGTCGCGAAAGCAGCAGTGTGCTGCACTGTCCATCGCTCAGTTCACTCTGCATCATGACGCCATGACTTTCAAAGCCGTCACACGTCGATGATGTCTCGTTGAATAGCCCTTCGGTGCTGCCATTAGAGGCGCTGGCCATCAGTGTTACAGCCGCGCTGCTGTAGATGACGTCCATTTTGACAGATTCTCGTTCCCATTCTTCGGCATCATTCTGAACGATGCAAAGGGCATCAATCCAGCAAAACTCGAGACCAAGCGCTTGCGTGACTTTGATAGCATCACATAATGTCTGAGGCAGCTCTTTCATGTCGAATCCCAGAGCCCTGCGATCCAAATCATCACGAATCGTTTTCCATGTCGGCTTCTTGGAACCCCAGACATAACTCAATGCCACATATGCGCCGTCTGCTTCATTACCGGCGACGAGGCGAAGATCACTGAGTCCACGGGACAAATCGATAAGCCGAGTCGGTCTCTGAGAACCTCCATACCTCGACTTCTCCGAGTCAAAACTACAGGCTCCAATGTTTACATGGTGCTTGATGCAGTCATTCAGCCAGCCGCGAGCGACTTCCATGGACTCGGCCGAACTTGTACTGGAGGTGAGCGGTCGTCGCCATGGGAGACCATACGCTAGCGCGGGATCATCTTCCACAGTCCAGACCTGTAACGAGACGCTTGTGTTCTCAACCGCCTCAGTTTCCCAGTGATCCCAGTTGGCAGCACGGTTGGTCTCTTTGACAGCCAGCCGTGTCTGAATATGGACTCTGTTATTCTCTTTCGCTAGCTCAAGGTGCGCTGAGATGTGCCGAAGATTTTCATCACTGCGAAGCAAGCGACGGAACGTTAATGAGGTCTTCTTGCTATCCAAGAGCTCTGAAATGATCAGCTTGCAAAGACGGCAGGCTTTCGCTGATAATGCGAGGTCTAGCAGCGTTGCATGATGCGAAGTACGCTCGGGAGAAGCAAGGCGCTCTACATTTAGCTGTCTGCAAACATGGCATGGGACCTGAGATGTCTCTTCAGAAACAGCGCAGTCCATTGTTAGATGAGGCCTTCACCAGTCTACGCCGAAAGACCAATGAGGTCGTTCACATACTGTTATCGTTCCACTGCCGTCGCCTCGAATAATAGCGAAATGAATGGAGGTGTTCCGCTGTCAATGCGCAAGCACACTCAAGAATACATATATCTTGCGAAAGGAGAATGTCGTTTGAACTCTCAGGCACCAAGAGCTTTCGGCCCGAATTGTTCACTCGTTGACTCAGCCTCCACCATTTGGTTCGCAGGATTCACTTTCTTACTCACTGAAACCACATTCTCGTCCGTGAAGTCCGCGCATGGCGACCGGTGAGAGCACCGTGTCCACTCGATAGCAGTATTCTGCCTGGTGTGCCTGTTCCTGCATCGTAGCGCTCGGACTAGGTTACCTTTCTTTCTCCTTTCACATGCCACTCGGCGTCACTATATAACAAAGCATTTCCTTGCCCGATTGACCGTGTGCTTACCTCCTAGTATCGAACAAGTCCAGACATGACCAGCAAATTCGACCACAAGCGATCTGCCGCAGCAGCTCCTCGTTCACCCTCCGCAAGCTATAGGGACGATCCAGATGCTGTCTCGCTACGAACAACGCGCTCAGATTATGACTACGACGATCTTCCGGAGCTGCCAGCATACGAAGATGTCATGCCCAATACTGCCACCGAGCCTGCCAGCACTGAGCCATCCGCACAGTACAACTATCGCTCAATAGCGCAGCCTCAACAAGCATGGCGATCCGGAAACAAACAGTGCTCGTCTGCTGTCTCCATCGGCAACGAAACGAGTATACGAATGGACGAACAGCTTATGCACGCTGATAATCTCTACGACTACATTACCAATTATCTCCGGGTGGTATCTCCAAGGCCCATGATCCGAATCAATGGCTATCATATGGAGATGGTCAGAAAGTCTCTCACAGACAACAAGAAGGAGAAACAGCGCGTGACGGATTTTGATATTGTGCTTGGTCTCGAAGCGTTTCTGCCAAAATGTCAAGCACAGGGCTGGTGGGATTCTGTAACTGTCGATGGCGGTATCAAGACCCACAGAGGCGGCTTCCGCAAGGCCAGAGCAGAAGGCTTCATACAAGACATCGAAGTGGGTAATACAGCAGAGCAGAAAGACTTGAAGGCATGGTGCGAAGATTTCTGTGACAACAAGTCTGCGTTGAAGATCTTCCGCGTGCAAAGAAATGTCGATGGCCTCGATACGGACGTCATCAAGGAGCGGCTCGAGCCTATTATTCGCAGCACACATTATCGTGGACATGTGGACATTACGTTTCCAGTCGCTGACCGTAACGTCGACATCTACTCACCGCACTGGATGAACAAAGCTCGCATATCATGGGTCCGGTGGATCTTCTACCTGACCTTTCTCTGGATATTCACGTGGCCGGTCCTGTTCTTCATTACGAAGAAGTGGAATGTCTACATGATCAACTGGCGTTTTAGCAGACCTTCACGGACTCAAGTCGGCGTCAAAGAGTACGCTACCATCAGCGAGGCAGCGTGGCTCCAGCGACATAGCCAGCTAATTCTGAGTCTCGTGCTGGACAAGTATCAAGGCGACGGCACACAGCTCCCTACAGACGTACAAGTTGATCCCAATTCGAGGAGGCCGGCTATTAATGTGCCAACTGTCAATCTTGCAGGCGGGGGCCTTAATGCTGCCGTCAGCTTGTTCAACGGCGGGATGAGTGTGTACAGACAAGCAAGCGGGCAAGGAAATCAGGGTTGGGGAGCGGATCAGTGCTAGCTTACAATCAATGGTACAAATGTAATGTTTAAGAGGCGGGATGCCGCGCGCATATCATTCCATCTCTGCCACAATTGCAAGCAGGAAGATGCTCATGCGGATCATTTTACGGACACGCACCGGACTTAAAACACGACTCGGCTGATGCGACACATGGCAATGCATGGTAGTCATGCTTGTTCCAAAGTATCTACACACCAAGCAGCAAATTTGGCAGAGATTATACACTCCCCCGCATGTCTTGTTTGCCCTCGGGCCATGCTGCATACTTGGACGAACTCCATCTCCTTGGCTCGCATCCTACTACATCTTGGCGTAGCGGCTCCAAAGTACAATGAAGAGGGGACACTCAGAGGAGCAGAGGAAAATGAGGTACCGGACACAGTACATCATGTGTGCAGCTGTCTTTCATTTCCAATATTTTGACCATTCCACTCTTAACTATTTAGCATACAGCACACAGGAGCGTTGTCACGATGACTGACCCTGAGAAGAGGAATCTCGAGCCGATTCAGACCAATGCAGCAGATGCGGCCGAGCTCGACCAGCCTGTCAAAGTTGACACGGTACATGGCGATGAGGCGACGAAAGTCCTTGCGAGTTACAATGGCCCGCTCCAATGGACACCTGACGAAGAGAAGAAGCTCGTTCGAAAGGTCGATCGTCGACTCTTGTCGATATTGGTTTTGACATACGGCCTTCAGTACTACGACAAAGCCATGTTATCTCAAGCCGTAAGACCAGACCGAACCAAAATACCCACCAAGGTCGCAAACGACATTGACTTGTAGTCGTCCAGGCACTATTCGGACTCCGCGATGACCTACAGCTACGAGTTGGAAACCGCTACTCAATGTCATCCGCAATCTTCTACCTAGGTTTCATCTGCGGCGCATACCCAGCAATCGTACTCTCCCAACGCTATCCAATCGAAAGAGTAATGGCAGGAATCGTCTGCTTATGGGGAATCTGTCCGTCCCTACTTCTCCCCACTATCTACTTCACCACTGACCCCTCCCTCCCCAGGCCTCATTTGCACCGCCGCAGTTCACAACTTCCAAACCCTCTTCGCCCAACGCTTCTTCCTCGGCTTCCTCGAAGCCGGCGTCTCCCCAGGCTGGATGATGGTCGTGGGCGGCTGGTACAAGAAACGCGAACAAGCATTCCGAATGGGAGCCTGGTACTCCGCTACCGGGTACGTTTCCATCTTCGCCCCCTTGATCAATTACGGCATAGGACATATCAACGGCGCCCTCAGTCCCTGGAGATACATGTACCTCGTCGCCGGAGCCATCACGATCGCTTGGTCGGCTCTGATATATTCCCTCATGCCACCCGACCCCATCCGCGCCAAAAGATTCCAGGACCGAGAACGGTACATCGCAGTGGCAAGATTACGGGAAAATAATTCCGGGGTCAGGAATACGCATTTCAAAATCGCACAGGTCAAGGAATTGGGGTTGGACGTGAAGTTTTGGCTCTTGTTCCTGATTGCGTTTTTCATGCTTTTCGTGAATGGTCCCGTCTCGACGTTCATACCTATCATCATCAATCAGCTCGGGTTTACTGGTTTCACGAGTTTGCTGTTGATCATGCCTGGTGGAGCTATTATCGGGACCGTGGAACTTATGGCGCCGTTTTGTGCTATGAAGTTTCGGAATGCGAGGTGTTGGATTATTGTGATTACTGTGGCTTTTTCTTTGGTCGGGAGTATTCTGCTTTGGCAACTTCCGATTGAGCAGACGGGTGGGAGATTATTTGCTGTTTATATCCTGGCTTTTTACGGGGGTGGGTACGCGTGTTTGATGGGGTTGACGGTGGCGAATTGTGCGGGTTATACGAAGAGGAGCGTCAGTTCGAGTGGGATCTTTGTTGGGTATTGTCTTGGTATGTTTTCACCGGGTCTGGTGTGCTTTGTGGAGGGAAATGCTGACGCTGAACAGGTAATTTCGTTGGGCCACTGATCTTCTATGAGAATGAAGCACCGTATTACAATACCGGCTGGATCACGACTGTGGTCAGCCTGATCGTGACTATTGTCCTGACGCTCGTGTATCGATATGTCTGTGTGTGGGACAATAGGCAGCGTGATAAGACTGGTTCGGAAGCTTTCGATCATGCTTATGAGGATGATTTCACGGACAAGACGAACAAGCAGTTCAGATATACTCTCTGATCGGGTATCGGTATGGTTGCAGAAGAGAATGCAAGTGGAGTGGAGGGTGGCTTCAGATATTCGAAAACATGAGATGTCACTCAACCATTTCTAAGCAATAAAGCCTGTTGCTTTGTTCTGTTGTTCCTGTCATACACTCCCACATGCATCTCGATATCTCATACGGCCCAGTGGTCAAGCCTGATCGCTGATGCCGTCCAGGCCATGCTTGGAGAATGCTTCAGGCACGACGAGCAATCGCGGCTTGCTACTTCTGTGCAGAACCGGGAATCTACCCGCCAGCGGCCACTGATACCACTCTGGACGTCTTCTTTTGACCGTCTGCAGGGGTTTCCAGGCTCGACTGTTGGTATAAGCTCAATAATAAGGCTCTTCGTTAGTTCTACTCCGAGCCACGAAGCTGTGTCGTCCTCTCAATCCTTCCCAAGAGAACTGGATCTGGCCTGCAGACTACTCCCTCCTTGTCGCAGTACAGCCTCCCAACAGCCGAATTTGACACTCTCTGTACCACTTTGCTCCCGATGTCAAGAACTTATGCTTCGGTGGCTTGCCAAGATCCTGCTCAGTAGAGTTATATGACTCATATAACTCTACATGCTAACTTGGCTACACATGGAAATTCTGACGAATACAATGGGCTATCTCGGGAGACTAGAGCGAGAATGTAGCGATTTTATGATTATTCTAGTATATTAGTAATAAACAAATAAATGAGTTTAAGGTTTGACTTTCTAGACCGCTCTCGTAGCCGGAAACTAAGCTACTATAGGATTAGAGAGAAACTCTACGTAGCTAAGTATAGAATCGAACTAATTATAGTATAGAATAATTAAATCGCTATTCTCGTCTAAGCCGGTTCTAGTAGGTTTTTAGGCTTTTATATAAATATTTAATAGAGAGTATCTTCTATCTACGATATTACTACTTAAATACTAAAATCCTATAGTAAAAGTTATACTCCGTATCGGATTCGAGTCTAGCTATATACTCCTTTTTTTCCGAAATCGTCCGATATCGAAATCGGGCCTAAATATATTATCGTTATTACTAACGCGTCCTTCTAGGTAGCTATCGCGTAGTATATCCTTAAGTCTACTTTCCTTCCCTCTACTAAGCTCTATATACCTTTAGTATACTTCTATAGTAGAGGCTAGCGCTTCCGCGTAGTCTCTCTAGTCCTACTAAAGTAGTTCTAACCTCTTATTACTTATATCTAACGAGTAATCGGAATCCGACTCCTTAGATAACGAGCTAAGCGACTCCCTAGATAATAAGCGACTCGTAGAGCGGCTTAATCGTAGTAGCGTAGACGAGAGTAGCGGATCTAATTAAGGCTATAGTAGAAAAAGAAGATATCGTTAGGAGAGGGCGAAATACTATAAGGTTACGTCGAAAATCTAAGAGAATAACCTTACTATAGTAAAGGTTATTCGGTATTAGGCTAGTAATCTATAGAAGAGTTTATATACGCGGCGGCTTAGTAAGCTATCTATGTTACTTAATACCGAGTTAAAAAGGCATTAGGCTATCCGCCTTAGTAGTAGTAAGGAGAGTAGGATTATTCGCGATCTAGATCGCTTAATTAGGAAGAGTCTATATAGGAAGTAGTAGAATACTATAGTCGATAGTCCTACTACGGATTCCTAGGATAGCGCTACGGTATAGGTAGATACAAGTATAGAGATAGTATTAAGTAATGTATTCGACGACGATTTCTCGATTAAGAACTTTAAGGATACTTATATAGTTATT
>LFZO01000404.1:0-36782 GCA_001578225.1 Pseudocercospora musae | reverse complement strand
AAAAAAAAAAAAAAAAAAAAAAAAAAAAAAAAAAATCATCGCAAGAAGATCTCGATCTTGTGGAAAATTATTCTTCTGTTGGCAATGCGGCGGGACAAATGCCTTCTTTCACAACTTTGACTTTCGACCACTTGGCCTGGGAGAATTCTGACATGGACGCAGACGGGATTGTTGGGGAGGAGTGCAAAAGGAGTTTTGGTAGGGGGGGTTTGAGATGGGTCGTTGTGCGCTTTTAGGGTTGTTCGCAGCGATGAGGGTGTTGTGTTATGGTACGACTGGGGAGTTTGCGAAGGGGAGTTAGGCGTGCCATCTCAATCCAACGCCCAAGGAAGTGGGTGCTTTGAAGGAGTATCAAAATGCACCGGAGCATTTTGTGAAATACGGGAAAATTGGTGTCGCACATCGTGTTCAAGGTAAAGATACGTCCCGTCTATTCACTGTATGTCATCAAATAAGAGAGTGTCCTGGCATGTCTCTTCCCACTTCCCGTAGACGGGAAAGCACACATCGAAGCCTCCTTGCTACCAAGACTGTCCGTTCATCGTCCGTCCTCTCATTTCAAGGAATGCGAATGGAGGCCAAAGCCACCCAGCCAAGAAGGCCACGCCACGTCTCCTATACCGGAATCGAACAGAAAAGCACAACGATTCGCTCCGTCCATCCCTAGCAAAAGCATCGCAAAGTGGTATATCTCCCGATCTCCGTGCCAATCGAACAATCATCCGTGTACACAACAAGCAGTAGCAGAGCAGCATCCACGCAGAACACACGCATCATTGCTTTTTCTTTCTCCCTTAGCGTCGCACATGGGGTATTTCCGTTTGGTCGAAAAATATAACAGTCAACAGAGATAGCAACGCAAAACACCAAGTTCCCTCAATCACAATCAGTCAACCTTACTCTTTTCCCAAGTTTCGTAACAATGTAAAATCAACGCGGAGGCCCTGAGGCCGGGTATCCAGAAGTTGTACTCGCAGCAGCAGAAGTATTGGTAGTCTGTGGGGCGCTGGTCGCGGAGCGGGAGGTCGGAGGGTTCCTGGCACCTTCAGCCGGCGTGATAGAGCCCTTCCCGCCACCCATGCCGTCGGCACGGGCGTCGTACTTGGGAGTCACGTCGCCGTTGGCTCCTGAGGGACCCACCGAGGTACCGCTGCTGTTGACCATACCCAGACCGGGTATCATTGGGGTGTTAAGAGAACTCGTAGAAGCGTTACCGTTAGCGCCAAAAGGGAACTTGTTCTCGAATGGGCCGGAAAGTGAGTTCGACGACGTGTTCGGACGAGAGCCGCCGAAGGAACCCCAGCTGTTGGCGTGACCGTGGCCATTTTGTTGGTCATGCTCCAAATCTATGCCAGAATCGTTCCAGGGGTTGCGGTAGCCAGAATCGCGTGATTCCATACTGACTAGAGATGCCCTGGAGGCATTGTTTGATGCTTGCATGAACATGGATGCAGGCGAGTTGGAGCCGGTCTTCCTGCGGCGCTCGATGAAGGAAGTGAAAGAGGACATGCTGCCCGGCTTTCTAAGCTTGTCAAAGATGGAGCGTGTGGTGCTCTCATCTCCACCGAACGTCGCGCGAGTCGGCGACTCAGTTGACAGTGGAGGCTCAGCGCGTTGCAGAAGCTTAGACTCGAAGTAGAGCATATTGTCTTCAAACGAGTCAGACTTTGGACGAGGGATTGCGCCTTTCACCACGGTCTGGTCAAGGCCGCGGGAGATGAAAGGCAGAAGGAGAAAGTCGATGGCATCCTTGAGTCCACCGGCGTTGTTGCGAGTGTAGCTGAGCACCAGTCTTTCGACAGTGACCTCCTCATCGCCCTGCTTCTCTTCCTTTGGCTCATTGACCGTGACCTCAACGACATACTGATCCTTGAGCTTTTGGGCCGTGTCGTTGCGGAATTCGGACGAGGTGAGGAAATTTCGCAGGCTCTCAGATGAGGGAAATTCGATCTCGTGGGTTTCCGGCACCATGCCCTGGTCACAATGTTAGTCTTATACTTCCGACAACCACGATGTACTTACCAAAAATTCGTCAACAGCCTGAGGCACCTGATATTCAGGTCCAGAGACTGTAATGATGTCGCTGGCTTGTTCAGTGCCAGGGAATGTGATCTTGCAGTTCCACTTCTTCTCAAGATCTTCAATCTCTGGCATGCGAGCAATCAGCTCGCGATGGTAGAGGCGATCAACTGGCACGTGCTCGGACACAAACTCGGCATCGACCTTTTCAACCATGTCCATGATCTCTTGCTTGACAAGCTCGAGATTGTCGGCGTTTCTGGCCGGCGTTCGACAGATCACATTGTCGACCTTGATATCGTCATCATCTTTGCCGATTCCGCCGCGATCCATGGCGTTGCTGAACTTGACGAAGACGGAGTACTTCTTCATGATGCGCTGGATGTGCTGTCCACCAATGCCAATGATACGCTTGTGGTATTGATCGGGAACGTGGAAGGAGATAGAGGCCGGCATCTCAAGCTCAACCAGGTCCAGGCCGTTCTTCGTCGCTTCGTACTGTGCTCCGCGCACATCGATGTAGAAGTTGTACTCGTTGAATCCGTCAAAGACAATTTGAACATTACTCTGGCTCATGATCTTGTTGATCTTACCGTTCTTCTTTCCGCTCACAAACTCTTTGTGCTCGTTGGCCAGTTCAACCTTGACACGCAAGGTGGATTGCGCCTTCTTCACGAAGGGTAGAGTGTTGATGATAGACATGGCCGCTTTGACCGAATCATCACTACCATTGATATGGAAGTTCAGCTTCTCGAACGTGATCTCAGCGCCAGAATTGATACAGATATCTGGGAGCATGGCCCGAATGTCGGAGGGCGTTGGCTGTCTTTGGGATGGATCGGGATGCGTCACCCACCAGGAAGCGCTGTAGAATTGACCGGCAAGGCCCATGATCTCTCTGACAGTCCGTTCAACATTGAGGATGTCCGTAGCCTGAACGCGTAGAATGCCGCTGTGGTTTCCGAGTGGTGGCAGCAAGACGTAGGAGCCATTAGCCTCAATGATCCTGCGAATTTTGTCCAGTCTCTCGAGCAGAATATAGTCCACTTTACTGGTTGTAATCTGCACATCTTTGACGAAAGTCTTTGTACCCATCACCAGATCGTGAAGCCTCTTCTTAGCCTGCACAATACTATCCATGTTTTCGCCAGTAATGATGATATCGTCCCTACTTCGCAGCGGGACTGAACCAGGTGGCGTGTAACCGAAGACGGTCGGGAACATGGGAGGGAAGTATATGGCGGTGCCAGTTGCCGACTCAATCAGCTTGATGTTCCTCCTGTGCCGGCCGCTGATCAGATTGTGCAAAGAAAGCTCAAGTCGGATGGTGTCGACCTGACGTTGAAGTATCTGGTCAATCATGATGAGCAGTCTGGTCTTCGCGTTCTCGGAGCTTTCGCAGTCGCCATAGACATGTATCCGAAGCCTGTTGTCCATACTCTTCTCCATACCTCCCGTAAAGCTGACCGAGTCCGAGTCCTTTCGCTTGGCTTTGGACTCGAGAAGGAAAATATCCGCTTTTGTCTGGTTCGCAATCTCGTCCATATGTTCCAGAATATCAAGTCTAGCACCATCCTGATTCTTTGGAAACACAGTCTCGCGGTCGATATCGATGGTCTCGCATCGCTATCGGAGATGTCAGCCGCACAGATACCATATTCAATGTCAATCCACTCACCAGTGTAATGGGCGTCTCGTTCAAAACCTTTGCCCGCATCTTGTGCACGACCTCCGCATCGCCCGATATGCACACATTTGTGACTAGAGCAGTCAGTGGTCCACGCTGCATGCCGGGAATCGGCTTCGGCTTGGAAGACGTGACAGTAGCATAGATCCGCTCTCCGGAGCCCTCGCTCAGCTGCTTGCATAGGCTCCGTAGATTCTCAACATGACGCGTGTGTACGGGCAACGCGTGATTGGGCATATCTGCAGCGGCATCTTCCGCGTGAATCCATCGTTGATATGCTCCCGTGCTGCTGTACAGGATGTCCTCCTTATCGGGGCCGGGCAGATTCGAGTTGAAGGGCACGTTGAAGCTCAGATTGACCATATGGCCGCTGATGGCTGGATTGGGGGACATGGCTGCTCCGCCAGGCCGCCGGTTGGGCGGGTTGAGGCCCGGGTCTTGGTGTCTGCCGAATGCCATAGGCGTCATTGCCTTCTCCCAACCATTTCTCGCATGGCCTGTGAAGTTGGAGATCTTGTGCATGCTGAAGGCTCATGCGGCGGTGTCGGGGCGAAGGGGAGCGTGAGCGTGGGCGTGGGCGTGGGCGTGGGCGATGGGCTGGGCTGGGGCGCTGGAAGCAATGTCGAGGCGCTGAAAATGGTATGGCTAAGACAGGCGGGAAGAAGTGAATCCACGAAGGAAGTGAAGACGGCAAGAAACAAATACGCGAAACGCTGCTTTTCCCTTCAAGAGAGAGCATCCATGGTGGTTGGTGATGAAGTGCTGTCGAGAGTGTGGTGTCGGCGAGTTGTGAAGGAAGGGAAGCAAGCAGAAGAAGAGGAGTATCAGCTGCTTGCACGTGACGGTTGACAAGCAGCCCTGAGGAATCAAGCTGGGGGCGAACAGGCTCGCATGCAAGTGCCTCAATCAGGTCATGGACGCTATCATGGGTGTGACAGGTACTCCTTTCTACTATGATATCTCCATGGAATCTGTTCTTCACGTGTCTATCATATCTCTTCCCTCCTTTGAGAACATCCACGTTCGTGGAGCGGACTCCGGAGAGATCTGCAGTACGTCAAGCGTGCACTGCCGTCTCGACCTCCCTCTGTGTGCACCGAGTGAGTGGCACGACCGTGTGGTCCGAGCATGTGGGCGCGAGTAACACTACAGCAAAAGCGATATGACTGTGAAAAGTGTGGCAGAAGGGTTCAATCCGAATCTCAAGACATCAGTACGGCATAGTAGCTGACATCCTCCATGGTAATGTGACCAGCGTCCAACGATTATGCATTTCAAACATGGCTGGCCTGCTCCTGCCACATACAGATCACAATCCCATACAGAACCACAAGATGCCCAGCTAAGCCAATCAATTCTGCACCATTCCGTTTTGTCGACCATCCGTTTCAGTTTTGCGAGCCTCGCTATGCTCAAAATCCATATTCCCACAAAAGAAAGCTGCCAATTACTGGTATCTGTACTCGGGAGCTGGAGCCTGTCGTACCTCACTCGGGTAGATAGGCCGACCGTATTGGTCAACGTATTGTACAGCTTGCGGTGCAGGCGCGTAGCTCGATGTGCGCGGTTGCTCATAGCCGGGCAGCACACTCATCGCGCGAGCAGAAGGTGCTGCTTCCTGACGAACGTACTGTACAGGCGCAACGCTAGCTTGCCTGTCATAAGCTTGCGGCCCTGGTGGTGCTTCTGGCCGAACACTGTAGCTTCGAGCGGGCGGAGCATAGACGGGAGAAGCTTGACGGGCTTGCGGAGCTGTTGGCGGGGCCATATCGTATCGAGATGTCGATGCCGCTTGGTAGAGTGGTGATGTAGGCGCTTCCATATAACGGGCTTCAGAGCGTGTGCCATATTGCTGGACGGGATAGCCATTGGCGTCAACGTATCTGACTGTCTGCTCGTCTTGATACTGCCTTCGAGGTGGCGGCGGCGGCGGAACCGTCCTAGCATCCGGTTGCTCGTACGCTGTCGCCAGTCGACTAGGAGCCCGCTCATAGCCAGGCTCTGGTGCTCGGCGATCAAGAGGCGCAACAGAAGCTCTGGGAATGGATGGCGCTGGTTCGGGGTCTGCTGCGTAGTACCGGTTACCGTACTGATCGACCACGATGCGACGTGGCGGAGCTGATGGTGGTGGTGGCATAGCAGCCGGGCTCTGCGCTCGGCCGCTGTACGGATCGTGGTACTCTTGCAATCTTGGTGGCGATCGCTCGCGCACATAAGCCACAGCTTCTCCTGGCTGCTCGTAATATCGGACCTGCTGTGGTTCTGGCGGTGGCGCTGTCACGCGCGGATCAGCATAGGATGCAGAAACGGTAAGCTGCGGAGCAGGTGAGTATGCTCGGTGACCAGGAGAAGCAGGACGCCGAGCGTGGTGCAGGCTGGCAACGCGTCTTAGGTCTTGGTTGTCCTTTTGGGCAGGTCGATAGCCTCCGGGCGAGGCAATCCTGGTCACTGCAGGAGATGTCGGTGGAGCATACTCGTAGCGAAGGCCAGATGGGCGAGGCGCCTCTTGCACATACTTCACATGTTGTGGAGCATATGTAGGAGTAGATAAATCAACCTCCGTCCGTCTGTAGTGTGCTGGACGTTGTGCGTACTGCGCTGCCTCTGGAACAGTCGCATCGAATGGAGGTGGCGAGACTGGCTCGTCTTTGATGCGAGGTACTTGCTGATACGCTGCGTCCTGTATGCCATTCTGCTTGTCCCTCTTGCGCTTGTTGCGCCCAGCTGGCTCCGGCTGATTGTCTCGCTTGCGCTTCTTATTTCGCTTCTTTTTGCTATTGACGCCGGCGCCATTCACTGGCGATGCGGTGCTCACACGCGATGGGCCCGCAAGACGAGATTTGGCAATTTCTGGGCGCCCATTCACGAGCTCGAGCTCAAGATTTGGTCCCTTCGCGGTCGCAAGCGGCGACACGCGATTTGGTTGAGGAGCAGCGATATGTGTCAGGTGGTTCCGAATAACCGGCACTGGTTGCGTAGACTGCTGATAGTATGGCGTAGGTACATTACTTTCCTGGGTGATCTCTCCGGGCTCATAGTCCTCGTCGTCATCCTCGGGTGTGATCTGTCCATGCTCTGGACCGCCGATATCATCACCATAGCCGCCGAAGGTAGCAGGATCTGGAGGCTCATACTCATCATCGTCCTCGTCGTCTTCGACTTCGTAGGCGGGCTCTGGTCGGGTGGTGTCGACATGCGTTCGATCCTTTGAGCTCTGTGAGAGCGTGTCACGAGCCATGGCAGGTTGTTTTCCAGCGGCTTTGGCAGAGAATGACGGATGTGAGCCGTCGTAGTCCGCCGCGAATGAGGCGCCTACTCCGCGGTCAGAACCCTTACTTGCACTGTCAGGAGAGGACCAGTCACTTTGGACTTGGCTTGAATAGTAGTCGTTCTCATCGAACGACGTGTCGCTTCCAGCTCTCTCGACTGGCTTCAAGCCCGAGACGTGAGTCTCACGCGCAAGAGATCCCATGTATATCGATTCCACGTTCAACATCGAGGGGCCATCCGCGCCTTGATCTTTGTCACGCGCAGTGTGCTTGCGCTGCTCGAATTGAGCCTGCAGATCGCGCTCAATGCGCTGACGCTTCAGCTGACCTTCTGCTCTTACAAGACTATCCGACTTCTCCAGGAAGATCGGGTCTAGACCACTAGAGGATGGCTTCAACGCCGGCGGATGCACGTTGCCGTTGCTCACAAACGACCGATGCGGCGTCTGCAGTCCTGGCAGACCCGGGAAGGTAGGCCCGGTAGCTGTAGGTGTTGAAAGGGGCTGCGCGTGGTTAGTGGCAGCATTCGCGTTGAATGCCGCGCCATTTGCGAGCGTGCCTGAGCTCGCAGTCGCCTGGTCTGCGACAACAGCTGGAGCATAGAGTCCTGCCAATGTGGCCTTGAGCTGCTCGATGGCGGCAGGCGGCAGCTTGAGCGTCGGGTGTCTATCATGCAGGACATCATCCTGAAGACGCAACAGCTTCGTGTACAGCTGCTCTTCCTCTGCCGGCGTGGGCGTGACAGTGCCGTTCACCTGCGCGCTGACATGGCGCGCCATTGCGCCGTTCTGCCCGTGGAAACACTCGAGTCTACACTTAGTATCCGTACATCGACTGTCATGCTCTTCAAGGCGGATGATGGCGTGTTTGAGCGAAAGGCGGGACGACAAGCACTTCAACGCGACTCGCGAAAAGTGCGTTGCGCAAGCAGACGACGGTGTGCTGTACTGCGGGAGCCAGAAGTGTGTGTGTGAGGAAGAAGTCGACGCCAAAGGAGACTCGGATTTGGCTTGCACGTCAAAAAGATCCGTGCACACCAAAATCGAGGGAGGTGATGATCCGACAACGTGACTCCATTGAATGGACCTAAATGACTCGTTCTTCCTTGCCTCCTTCGCTGCTGCCACAAACATTCCTTTTCTCTCTTCACCGTGGAATCCTTCCCGTCTTGTCTGCGAACGGTTTTGGCCTCAGCATTCACATCTACAGCGAACGCCTCCGACCATCAGACTAGCTTATCGACATGACGGGAACTGGAGAGGCGAACGGTGTTGCACCAGATAAGCGGAACGTGTTCTTCTTCGACATAGACAATTGCTTGTACCCCAAGTCGTACAAGATCCACGACCACATGTCCGTTTTGATCGACGACTACTTCCAGACACACCTTGGATTATCACGAGAAGATGCAACAATGCTGCACCAGCGGTATTACAAAGACTATGGACTGGCTATAGAAGGATTGGTTCGACATCACAAAGTCGATCCGTTAGAGTACAACGACAAAGTCGACGACGCTTTGCCGCTTGACGACATCATCAAGCCCAATCCAAAACTACGGGAACTGCTTGAAGATCTGGACCGTAAGAACTTCAAGCCGTGGCTTTTCACCAATGCGTACATCAATCATGCAAAGCGAGTTATACGGCTGCTAGGTATCGAGGACTTATTCGAAGGCGTCACATATTGCGACTACGCAGCACCGAAATTGCTCTGCAAACCAGATCCTGATATGTTTGCGAAAGCGATGAGAGAAGCCGGGATCTCAGATGCCAGCAGATGTTACTATGTTGACGATTCGGCTTTGAACTGCATAGGTGGAAAAGCCTATGGATGGAAGAACACAGTCCATCTCGCTGAGCCGGAGTCCAAGGCGCCTTCTCAGCCTGCATGCGACCACCAAATATCGAACCTAGAAGAGCTGAGAACGATCTTCCCAGAAGCGTTCAAATCAGCATGACTGCGTCGCATGGATGATAGCCAGAGTCGCTCTTCGTCACGGAGGGGCATAATCAACAACAGCCGAGCGCGTGAATTTTCGACCATGTTCTCAGGCTTCCAAAGACGATACTTCACAACAACCCCCTCATGCCAGAAGCAAAGTATGAGGTCTCAACCGAGTGCCGTGGCCACAGCCTCGAAGTATTGTCAGTCACAATCACGACAGACCGGCAAAGCGCATGCACTCAGCTGGCGCTACAAGTCCTTGTACTCGGTGAGCGCGATCCTGAGAAGGTGGGCTTTGCATAGATCCTAGATTGATACAATAGAGTCTTGGAGCCATCCTCCTGGCGAGAATAACAGGCTAACTCCAAACACTGTCACTCCGAACAATCAATCCCATGCAACGCCCTCAACCTCACACAAACCCAAATCTTCTGCGCCTTCACATACTGAAAATAAAGCGTACAAAGCGTACTCCTACTGACACCGGGCGGAACACCCATCTCCTCGGCATTCAACAAGACACAAGCCTGAGCATCTTTATCCACCGCAACCATCGTAACATCCACAACTTTTACATGAAACTCAGGCGCTGTTCGAGTCAAATTCTTCTGGAATTCTACAAACCGATGTTGGCCGCCGGATTCCGTCGTTTGTTGTTCGAGAGCTCGGACGTATTTCATGGGTAAGCTGAAGGTGAGGTCGTTGCGCCAGTCTTCATCGTAGGCGCAGTTGGACGCGAAGTGGATCCATCTGATACGTCCGATGAGCTCATGTGATATGAAACCGTTGTGGTTATGATGCTCACGGATAACTGTGAACGTCCCAGTTCCTTTTATTGACTGCTTTAAGTCTGGGACGACGTTTTCTAAATGCTTCTTCAAGCTTGAATATGGCGGTTCTGGCCCAAGCTGGCCAGAATCTCCCATGTTTGTAAGGCACCCTGCACGGCAGAAAGCCTGTTGCGCCATTCAGCTACAGCGCACTCATCATTCACATGGAAGGCATTGCGAGCATTCGGAATTCGGTGTTCATCAGTCGAAAGCTGAGGTGTTGAAGGCTTTCGAAGCTGACATCATTTTGCGGCTGGATAGAACGTGGATCGCCCAGATTGGCATTGCAGTAGGAGGTATAGCATGGGCTCTTGTATCATTTTGCGTGGGGAGACTTGATGTGGTATCGTATTAAGACGTGACCAACGACATGAGCAGACAGATTTAGGAACAGCTCTGGATGTCCTCCTTTGGCCTTTCATTTGCGTCCTGTGCACCCGACGCAGCTTCCTCTTTACCCTCTTCCTTCTTGAGATATTTGGCGTAGTCTTTCCAAAGGTCCGCGACACAATGATGGTCACAACATTCCTTAAACAAACTGTCTTCGTCGTATTTGCCTTTGCGCAGACACCCATTGATCTTTCGCACGGTGCCTGGTCCAAAACGGGTCTCCAGATACTCGAGAAAATAACCCGTGTGCTGGTAGCCGCCATTCCAATCACCACTGGCATCTCGTTTCCAATGCTTCGCAGCAAGACCAGCCCTCAGCCGTACCCAGTCAGCAATGCCTTCGATCAGGCCGCCATCGCAGGAGCCTTCCGCATTCCATTGGAAGCAATGGACTAGTTCGTGGCATATTACACCCAGTAATTCGTGTCTCTGATTGTCTCCACGAGGTCGATTGATGTAGTTTAGGTTGAAGTGAATCTCCTTATGGTCGTTGTCAAGGTCAATGCCAGTTGTGTAAGCAACGCCATCCATGTCTCGGATGATGAGCGTGACGGATCGCGTGCCTGGGCATTCGCAGTCTCTGGTGTACAGCAGATTGAGTACGTTCTGGACTTGTTCTTCAAAGTCTTCATTGCCTTTGAAGTTGGACAGAAAGACCGAGCTGCCATCATGTGCCAAGTCGTTCAGTTGAAGTCGCAGCTTTGGCGTGTCGAACTTGTGCTTCCTGATCGGCAAATTCATGGGTGCCTGTGAGATGGCATATTCTATCTGTGGTATTGCAGGCATTGGATCGGAGTCTTGTTGCAATGTAGCCAAGGTGTCTTTAGGAGTGATTATCTTTCGGCGCCGATCCTTCTAGCACTTGCTTCTCCGAGTCTTGCGAAGGGGCATGAGATGTCAAAAGACTTTCTATACGACGGTGTATGCGGTGAGCAATGTAGTATGATTGCTGCAAGGGGGCCTGCCCGGACGATGAAGCTTCCACTGTGCTCCGAATACGGATTGGGTTGGACTTGTCACAATAATGTCGTAGGGAGGGAGCAGTAGCAGTGGCAGTAACTTAACAGTGGCAGTTTTGTTATGCAATATTACATTTTCCCGTGCATTGTTGAGCTGGCAACAAAGATGGCAAGTGTGACTGAGGCCAGATCTAAGGGTTTGGAGAAAGTCGCGCGCACAGATCGGACGTGGGCGCGTTGCCCTGGAGGCGAGCTGCCTAGCGGACCATCAATAATCGGGACGGGATAGAATACACGCTACCAGTATCTCAACTTTGCGACAGCGACAACCCACCTGAACCGCCAACGCGTACACAGCACACCGGCATAGCATTCAGTCGCGTCCACGCTCTGCTCCGCTCCGCCACCATGGAGCAGGCAGCGGTCACCCTGCTGAGCACGCTCAAGCGGCCAGCAGCCCCGTCCGAGGCCAAGATTAACGCCCTGAACGCGCTCAAATCAGACATTAAACACTACAGAGTCCCCGAATCCGCCCAAGCGACCATCTTCGAGTGCATCAAGCTCGCCATTGCCCAGCAGGCATCGTCGACGCTCACGAGCGCCGCACTGTCGACACTCGGACACTTGCTGAAGCGATTGAAGATCCAGGACAGCACCGGCCATGCCATCACCACCTTTGCGCCCAGGCTGTTTCCAGCCCTCCAGGACCGTCTGGGCGACCTGCGCGAGTCCGTGCGCACGGCGACGGCTCAAGCTCTTTGCGACTTATATCCATTCCTAACCAGCGATGTAGAGCAGATTGTACGCGAAGAAGCTATAGGAGGTTCCAATGCGCGTGCCAAGGACGCTGGCATGAGATGGGTTGTCAAGATGCACAAGGAAGAAGGAATGCCGTTCAAGAGCTATACGCAAGCATTGGTCGCACGACTGGAAGACGCCGACGGGACTGTGCGAGAGGCAGCCAAAGCAGTGGTGATTGAGCTATTTAGTGAAGCACCTGCGCCGGCTAAGAAGGATCTGCAGCGACAACTCAAGGCGTTTAACGTTCGTCATTCTATCGCGAGCCAAATCCTTGCAGCCATTGGGTCAGAAACAAGTGGCTCGAGGCCGCAGACTGCAGCCAATCCGCAACCTTCACCGCAGATGACTGCTTCAACACGATCGCTGCCGACTGTCGACCATGCCGCACTTCTTGCAGAGAGCATCAATAGCGAAGCCGCAAAGCCGCCACCACAGGAGATTGTCCCCATGGATCCTATATATGTCGACTCGCGAGGAGAATTGGACGAGATTTTTCAGGATATGCGCGCACACTTTGAAGGCAAAGAGACCGAGCACAATTGGATGCCTCGTGACAAGTCCATCACAAAGCTCAGGCGCATACTGAAAGGCAATGCACCCAATGAGTATCACCACAATTTCATGGCGGGCATCAAAAGCCTCGTCGAAGGTATCATCAAGGTTTCCATTTCGCTACGAACCACCATGTCCACGAACGGGTGCCAGCTTGTTCAAGAGTTGGCCAAGACTCTCGGTCCAGCGTTGGATCCGCACGTCGAGATCTTCCTGCAGACATTCATCAAGATGAGTGCAGCGACAAAGCACATAGCAGCTGAGAACGGAAAGACGACATCAAATGAGATCTTCCAAAACTGCTCCTACAACGTGCAAATGATGCGGCACATCTGGTTGGCAGCACAAGAGAAGAATGTGCAACAGCGTCAGTGTGCGCCAGTCTGGTTGACCACGGTGCTCAAGCGGCAATCGAGCTACAAGAGCAGTTTTGAGACCTCTGGAGGATTGGAACTTGCGGAGAAGTCCATCAAAAAGGGCCTTGATGATGCGAACCCAAAGGTGAAGGAAGCTACGCGCGCAACGTACTGGACTTTCGCACAGACATGGCCGGAGAAGGCGCAAAAGATTATGAATGACCTGGATCCTAAGTCGAAGTCAGCGTTAGAAAAAGACCCGAACAATCCAAATGCAGCTCTGCACGCGTCAGTCAGTACAGCTGCAACAACCTCGCGAGCGGGTGGCACTGCAAGTCGAACAGCACTGCGAGACATGATGGCGGAGAAGAGAAAAGCTGCTGGCAAGCTACCTTCAAGGCCAAATTCAGCTATGGCAGACCTTTCCCCAGCGAAACAGAGATCAACTCCACTTTCCAATGGCACCGGTCGAGGGCCATCGAACTTGTCGAAAGTGACCAACAGGCATGTTTCGACCATGTCCAACGCATCTACTGCAGAGGCTGCAGAGCCTTCTACTGGCGCAAAGAAGGGTAGTAGTCTCATGTCTGGGCCGGTACGACGACCACGACGACCTGAAGTTGTCAGACCTCAGACTGCAGATCCTTATGCCTCGCGAAGGATGCTACGACCTGTGACCCCAGCTTCTAATGGAAGCCCCATTGGAAGTCCCGAGAGAGGCACTGGCGCATCTAAAGCATCTACTGCGGCTTCGAGCGTTGTTAGGAACCGAGCGAAGACGTCGGAGAATGCCGCCGGAAACTCTGCGAGAGGCAGTCCTGTAAGAAGTCCGGTACTTTCTCGAGATCACATACAGCCTGGTACCAGCTCACGACCCACGAGCAAAGGCAGTGAAACCATGACAAGCACCCGCGAGGGCGACTTGACAATGGTCATGCCTAAGGGTTTCACGGCGAACAGAGGAAATTTCTCTCCCGGTCACAAGCGTCCTGGTCTTGGAGAGACGAAATCAGTCGATAGTGGTATTCCAGCCATGAACGATGATGAAGGCTTCACAATGGTCATGCCTCATCTGCCTCATCAGCCACGCGCACCATCACCTCTCGCTTACCGCAGTCCTATCAAAGACATGTTTGCTGAGGCACGCATGAAAGGCAAATTGTCGCCCGAAGCACAGCGTCTTGTGTCTCACAGTCGATCAGCCAGCCAGGAAGAGGAGGGCAACAGAGATGTGCCTCAGGGCGGCCCTGTCAAAAGCATAGACGAAGTTCAGATATATGAGGATCCCTTCACCGAGAACATGACCCAAACTGCTGCTGATGAAGACCGGAAAGTGCTTGGGGAGTTACCTCTTAACGAGAATAATCGACCCCAAAGCCCTACGCAGAGTGTCAGGTCCAGCAGTAACAGTCCTGGCAGTCCTCGTCAAGCCGCAACGGTACGTGCTCCTTCAGCAGCAACTCCTCAAGATCGCGCCGAAGTGATGAGGAATCGGCGACTACTTTCTTCTGGAATCGAGCGCATTCGCAATAAAACCCTGGACGCACATGGTTTCCGGCGAGTGCAAGATCTGGCCAAGTCGAAGACTGATATCTGGGACGGCGGAAAGAGATTCGATGAATTGATGACAGTGCTTCTTGATTACCTGCAAACGTTCGCCCACGACCCGAAATTGAGCCAACTTTCTGCAAGTAAGATTGCTGGCCTCAAAGCTCAAGCACTCGGCGTTGTGCGTGCTTTGCTCACCTTGTACCCAAAGTACGCCACGTCATGGTACGACAAGGCACTTGTTGCGGTCCTGGCAACGCGGGAAGGCATCGATGACAACAGCCATCTGATCACCGACATGCGGCGGACTGCTGATGAGATTGTGGCCAAAGCAGCTCCAGAACGATGCATGGACGCAGTCCTCAATCTCCTACCAGAGAGCTCGCAGGGTACATCAAAGTCGGTCGCCATGGACATCTTGACGCTGCAACGACTCGTGTCTCGAAGCAAAGAGTCGGGACTGGAGCTCGGGGAGGAACGCCGGGCACGCCTCGTCCAGACCGCGGCGCGATTCCTGAATGATGCTAATTCCGAAGTACGAAAAGTAGATGTTGACTTCGCAAGCGAGCTGTTTGACATTTTTGAAGGGTCGAAAGCGGCGTTCTGGACCGAGTTCAAGGGTGCTGATGAGGGAAGACTGGGGCTTCTCACCTATTACATCGCCAAGAAGGGCAAAGATCCAGGCCAATAATACTGGTGGGTAGATGGAGCAGGTTGACATATACTTCGGGTCTTGCATGATGCTCTCTCAAGGAAAGCGTCGGCGCTGGTGAGAAAGGGACAAGACGACACATTTTCGTATTTGATTCGATGGAATGAGGTTAGGAAGTCATGCTTCTTGGATGTACGAATACACACCACAATACCACGGTCAAGTTATGTTCTCAGACGTGTCCACGCTCGCATTCCACAAACTTCGAAGAGTGCGTCGAGGGGTCGTGTCACGTGTGCAGCAATGGCCAGCCAAGACTTGGTTGACGATCCTGATAAAGGCAGGAGCAAGCCGCGGCGCGCGATGTCCCGAGACGATTGGTTGTCTCCGTGGGCACTGGGGAATCGGTCCCACAGCAGCCAAGCCTGCTGCCAAGGGTGGAATTTGATGCCATCGCCATCGCCTCCGCATCGTGTGTTGTGTTGGTCTGGTGTCGAATGTGGAGAGTGCGTCCGAAGTACCCAAGTACTGTCCAGATACGGCTGAAGCATTGCGGCTACCATCCCGTTCCGTGCAGCGAATGGTGGATTTGATCGTCTATTGTGCGCAAATCGTCCTCTCAAGTACGAAGAGACTGGCCGATCAAGTGACCTTTGTGCAGCCGCATCACATCGCCAGTATTTCTCATCGGCGGGCTAGTGAGCAAGTAATCACGGACATTTCCATGCTCGGAGATTTCGTGCATCTCGATGTGTAAAGGCCTTATCTCTCCCTCTCCCTCTCCCTCTCGATAAAGTTTCTTGTATGAGAGTGCAAGGTAAGTCGCGTGGCATTGCGTATATTGTGATCCCCAGTGCACAACGCCGAGAGTCGAGACCGGATACTGTTCCAAGAAAAGCGGGATAGCCGCGGGAAGGATGGCCGGCCATGATGATGAGAGCAATCAGCAACGGCGATGTTTGGCGGCGGTGGTGGTGGGGGGCTTCCAGACAGGGGCAAAATCAGGCCATCATCTACTTCGAACATTCAGTGGTTTGGGAGCGTGGACGATGTAGCCAGAGCCAGCTTGTATACTCCTAGCGTTTGGGCAGGGCCCTTCCAAGGGCTGGTCAGCAGAACGGAGGCTATTGTTATTGACGATGGGCCTCTAGCGATGTGACGATGATCGCGAATCGGCTTCATCGGGTTTCATGAGGTGGAATACAATTTCGCGGGCTGCTGGGAGCCTCGGACTGGGCACGCCTGGCTCATTGGCACTACTACTGCTACTGGACAATGGACATGCACACACACAGTCGGATGCAGTGTCTGGCCGACGCTATCGTGGTGTTGAAGCAGTACACCCCCTTAACCGTCCACGCGATTGCCCTGACAGAGTTGTACGACAGACAGAGGGCGCGTGCTGCTTGCAGGCCTGCGTTGGTGCGTTGGAGAAGGGGGGAGCAGCTTGTTTCATGATGCCTGAGCTTGGACGTGTATGATACGAATTCCGCCAGCCTTCAGGTATCTTATCTTAAGCGTGCATGTAACTCTGGCAGCTGGCAATTGAAGCCCGCCGTGTCTCGAGCCTGGAACTCACCGTTAGTTACTGTCCAACTCCATAGTCCATACCTGCAGCAGCATCCCCGTTCCACCCTCAGCGCCTCAGGCTGCCACTGCGGGTGCTGCCGGCACAGTACTGCTGTACTACCAGGTCGTGCGTAGTGCATGCAGCCAGAGCACGATCCTCGATTGCAACTAGTTTAGCTCGCAGCATTGGACGAAGCCAAAGCAGCCCGGTCCGAGTGCTCTCTCAGTCGGCTCGCCCTCTACCTTACTGCACCTCTGCATCTGCAAACCACTCCACCGTACCGCGACATATTCGACACATCGCAGTCGTCCGGCACACTGCACCCACGCTCGTTCAGCACCCCATTGACCGGCATTGCGACCGCTGCGGCTGCGGAAAGACGCCGAGGACCGTACGGTGAGCGGTCCTCAACACGGGCGCCGTCAGAGGCAAGAGTCTTGCTCGGGAGTGCGCGAATCTTGGTCTCTGCATTCTGACACCAGACCGACTGGGAGAGAAAAAGAGGGCGGTACCTGCGCGGCCGCATCGTGAGTCGTGACTGCCCTGGAAGAAGCAGCACGCACGCAATTACGCCGGCATCGACATCATCCTGCCGCCGCACCAGCGCATAAGGGCCGCCACCACGACCACGACCCAGGGCTGAGGCCGAGGCTCGGTTCTACAGTCATGACCGCCGCAATGGAGTCGCCCGGCTTCGAATCGCCCATGGGAGAGGAAGACGTGGTATATCCGTGCAAAGGCTGTGGAGAGGTACGTATGCGCACCCTGATACGCGCCCTGATACGCGCCAACGGGAAACGAGACATCTGACAGAGCTGCACAGATTCTAGAAGAAGGAAAAGCATTTGAACTTGGTACGTCTGACTGAACTGGGCGCTGTCGCAGTTTTGCCCTGCACAACACGATGAGTGCCGATCAGACTATGGCTGACTGCGTGCTAGCTGGCAACCGCTGGCATATCGACTGCTTCCGATGCAATACCTGCGGAACACTTCTCGACTCCGACGCGAACTTATTACTACTCGGCGATGGCAGCCTCATCTGCAACAACTGCACCTACAGCTGCAGCGCGTGCGGGAACAAGATCGAAGACCTTGCCATCTTGACTGGCGACCAGGCCTTCTGCTCAGGCTGCTTTCGATGTCGCAACTGCAAGAGAAAGATTGAGAATCTGCGCTATGCCCGCACATCCCAGGGCATATTCTGCATGAGCTGTCACGAGAGCTTGATGGCACGGCGAAGAAAGAAGGCGCGAACGCCCAAGCAGCCTCCGCCCGGCGGTACCGCAGGCGCGGAAAAGGCGCTGCCATCTCTTCCCCCGAGCGCTGCAATACAAAGCGCATTTACTCCTGAAGGAGAGACGCCGCCTGACACGTACTCTGAAGGTCCAACACCGCAAGGGCATATGTCGCCGAATCAGCGACAGACGACATCGCGAAATGGGACAGCACTGAACAATTTCAACCGCGACGCGTCGCCTTTGTCCGATGACCTTCGCCGAGGTGGGTTCACATGTGCGCGCGAACTGAAACTTGATAGTTGCTAATAGCGTTCAGATGGTCCTACACTGCCAGCGAGTACCTACGGCGAGAGCAGGCCTTCCAACCTCTCGAGCTCTACCGACGACGATGATTCCGGCTACCTGCCAATGGCCTTTGACCCGACGCCTGTCACGGCTCCGCCCGTGCAGCAACAACAGCAGGCTCCGATACCACGCAAGCAGCTTTCTCGAGCCACAGATCCGTCACCACCTGCGCAGAAAGAGAACCAGCCTCCTCGAGATTACTTTGGCGTGAATGGCAAATCGTCTGCAAAGCTGCCGTCTAGGGATAACTCGCGACAAGACGCACGGCTGGGAGCAGAGACAGCATCTTCGAGATCCGTCTCGACGGAGCGTGAACCGGATCAAACTCGCTCTAGCAGCCAGTCGAAGCCGAGTCCACATATTCTATATCAAGAAAAAGGCAGGAGTAGGAAGCGTGAGACCTCCGGCAACAATACGCCTGTGAGCGGCTCCAACACAGCATCTCCCGTGGCTCAGGAGCCACGCGAGCGCACTTTCAAGTCCACGACCCATCCATTGGCGACAGATCCCTCAGCATCGAACCAGAATAACCAAGATGCATTCAAGCTGCAAGATGTTCCAGACTCCAGAAGGGCAAATTCACGAAAGAACTCCAAGGCAGGGTTGAACTCGCCTCTTGTGGTTTCACCTGTCGAGAAGACGAACAGAGAGGACCATTCAGGCAAGCCAATCTCGCCTGTCTCGGTGAGCTCGCAGAACTCCGGAATCAACCCATTCGATGATCCACGCAGAAAAGAGGCACCTATTCCTGGAGTAACGCCCGTGCAGCCTATTCCGCCAAAGCACGCCGACAGGGGTCTGCCACTACGAGGAGATTCCCTGGCCGCAGCAGCACTGAAATCAAAGCAGTCAACACCGGATCCATCTACTCCTACCACGACATCTACATCTACGCAGCTACAGTCGGCGCACGAGCGAAATCGATCTCTGTCGTCCGTACCGCCTTCTTTCGCGGATGCACAGAGCACGCTATCCCGAGATAATAGCCTTTCGAAACCAGAGCGAGTCTCTCAGGCTCCTCCACGAACGAGCTTCGACGCGCCTCCACCACGTGCAGCCTCACGACCAAGCGCGCCTAGCAAATCAGTTGCAAACGACGACTTCATCGCTCCGAGACATGCGCCGCCACCGCCACCGCCAGCTGCGGAAAGGCATAGACATAACGAGTCCATCAGTACGTTGCAGAGTGAAGACAGGCCGTCAATGGACGGGCTGCATTCGCCAGCTCTGCGGAGTGCTGGACTGCCCAAATATAGCTTAGATGGCGGCTTTTCCATGGAAGACGAAATGGGCCGAATTCTTCGCGGAGAGCATGGTCAGCCGGATGGCAGAGCTCCAGGTTCCTCGTCCCCATCTGTTTTGCGAAGAGTGTCAAATGCTGTTAAGCATGGCAGGAGTTTCAGCGATCGCGCCGTGACGCAAGGTGGGAGATCGCCGAGGAATGGATCTATGGAGGTTGGCACACCCACCATCACCAGCCTAAATCTGAACATTACCTCACCGACTGGAATTGATGGCTTGGACTCATTACGGTCATCATTGCGACGCGCGCAACACCACATCGCTGAATTGGAAGCCGAGAAATTGGCATTACAGGAGAAGCTCGATGCGCCAGAGATCAAGTCCGTTAACAACGAGCTGCGAGAGAAGCGCTCTACCATGGCATTCCTCGACACTCAGCGTGACATGGTGGTGCGGGAGCTTGAGGTTATGACCGACCATCTTGCCAAAGCCAAGGACAATACCCAGCCACTGGATCTGGGTGCACTCAAGACCAATATCTTGCGAGACTTTGCGACATCACTCCAGCAGCTGAAAGATAGTATGGGAGCACAGATCGAAGATCTGATGCGCAAGCGGAACGAGTTGACGGATGAGATCGGAAACCTCATCCAGATGAAAGACAAGGGTTTCCAGGAATATGAGTCGCTCTCATCCAAGAATACACAGCTGGCGCAACATAACAACGAACTCATCCGCAGCATACAAGGCATGTACCAGGAATATCGTGCACCGAATGGAACACCGACTGGCGCGAACGGACTTGGTATTTCGGGCGCAGCTGTCAAAGCGGATGCCACTTCATCTGAAGTCCGGAACCTGAACCCTGTCATAACGGATCCGTCAATGCCGAATCTGTTGCAAGATCCTGAGGCTGAATCTGCGACAGTACTCAATGCGCCACAAGTCGTGAATATTCGCAAGGGCGGTCAAGCGAAAAAGTTCAACTGGCGGCGTGGTGGTGAAAAGGTCGCCGGCAAGGTCACCAAAGGTATCAAAGGCGCATTCGTGGGAGTTGAGCACAAGCCTCAAGGTCCTGGTCAATATGCAATCGGCATGCCTTACTCCTCAACACAAGCAGTCGCAGGCGGCGAGCAAAGCAGCATTACCAGCAAGGGAACTCTTGGTGATGACAGCAAGGGTTACGGATTCTTTAACCAGAAGAATGGAGGAATCAAAGGTGGTCTTGGACATTTCAAGAACAACAGCAGCAGCAATGTTGTCATGGATGCGTCTGGTGAGTATCGCCCGCAAGTCGATACCATAATTAAATTAACCAAGACAGTGCTCTTCGGATCGGAACTCTCTGCCCGCTGCGATTACGAACGACAAATGGTTCCAGGTATGGTCGTGCGCTGCATTGCCGAAGTCGAAATGCGTGGCATGGACGTTGAAGGCATCTATCGCAAGTCCGGCGGTGCTGGTCAGGTGAAGAATGTACAGCAAGGATTCGAGAAGAACAACAACTTCGATATCTCTGACGACGACCTGGATATTCACGCCGTCACCAGCGCACTCAAGCAGTATTTCAGAAAGTTGCCGACACCATTGATCACCTATGACGTATACGAAGCACTTCTGGAAGCTGGTCAGCTATCCGACCGGGAGAAGCAAGCGCAGGCATTGAAGGCCGCAGTCGAGAGCTTGCCAGATGCTCATCGAGATACCTTGTCATATCTAATGGTGCATCTGGCGAAAGTCATGGGACATGAAAGCAAAAACTTGATGACTCCTCTCAATCTTGCTGTGGTGTTCGCGCCGACGATCATGCGACCCTTGAGCATCGAGCGCGAGATGAGCGATATGCAGGTGCAGCGCACTGCTGTACAAGCTATGCTGGAACACCATAAGACTGTCTTCTCCGACGAAGACTAGGAGAACGAAGATGAGAAGGACGAGTGCGCGGATCTATGCATTCCTCTACAATACGAAGCGCCATCGTTGCGCCTGAAGTAGGGAGTGGGCCTTCGACAACGGCTCATCAGAATTTCCCGAGGTGGCTCAGCTTTTACCGACAAACCTCGTTGTGGGAAGTATCAGCCTTCTCAGCATCTGCATGGCGGAATTAACTTTGCTTACGGCTTGGATGGGACTTTTCTTGGACAGCCTGGGAGTAAGAGAGGGAAGCGGACATTCCACGGAGAGGAATGTTTTTGGAGAGTCATTTTCTGCGGCAATTCCCAGACTGAGGAAGACCTGTTGCTTTTGTGATGATGTTATTTAGCGTTTGGCTCTTTTGCTCTGCCTTGCCTCCTTTGATTCTTGGAGAGGTGTGTATTTGGAAATACCCACATCTCCTTGTCGTGACCAATCTTTCTCGATTGGATAAATTGTCGATGAAGCAGAAATGCGAGCGAGTTGCATATGAGCGTTCCAAGGCCTTTTTGATTTTCTCGTCATCTCATCAACGCCGCTGACCCCTTAGCAGTTCGTTGTGCTCTTGAGTCCGCAGAGATCAAGCTTGTCAAATGGTCGATCGAAACACTCTTGTTAATTTACCGATTATCGTGCTTGCGCCCTCCGAACGACAAACCACGCCCCACAACTCAACTTCTCAAAACATAAGAAAGAGCACTACACCGCACGACCGTAAACCGACACGCGCCAAGTGGACGCTGCGTACAGGTCTCAATCAATTGCAATCCAATATGGAGTCCTCCAACGATTCGCTATTCTTTGCCCAAATCCAAGATGCGCCTGCACATCCTCTCTACTCTCTCGTATCCGCGTACGAAGCAGAAGAAGAGAACTATTTGCTATGCTGCTTATCTGCACAGCGCTCCGACATCTCCAGCCCACCGGCTTATGGTGCTCAAATCGCTTCCATCATCCTGAATACTCCAGACTTGTTCTCTAGGAGAGAGATCTCATCACCATGTCAGACCGTATCAAGAAGATGCGGGACTCTCTGCGAGATGAGGTTGAGAGATTGAAGACGCCTGGTTCGTGGGATCATATCACTCGCCAGGTCGGAATGTTCAGTTTCACTGGTTTGAATGGTACGCAAGCGCGACGTTTGAGGGATGAATGGCATTGCTATATGGCTGAGAATGGAAGGATTAGTGTTGCTGGGTTGGATGAGGAGAATGTGGAGTATTTTGCTAAAGCGGTTGATGATGCTGTGAGGAAGATCGATCGCGACTGTTCGAAGTAGCAGATGCTGGTGATTGAGAGATGTGCGACCGCTGGCTACGGGGGTGTCTGTGTCGCTGTCAGAAAGCGTTCCATGCGAAGAAGGATAGACATAGACCACGTTCAAACAGTACCATATTGAGTGCGAGAGAGCAATACATTCCTCGCTCGTGAGTGAGATTTGACCAGCTGGAGAGCCCCTTCACGGGTACGATGCATGTCTACGACTCTACATTGAGAGCATCTCTCAACTCTTCGAAATGCGACCTCGCCTCATCCGCCAATTTGCCCTCCGTGTCGCCAATAATAGTACAGATCAAAGCATAATTATTCAACAAAAATCTTTCCCTCTTCCTCGCCTCCGCAACGCCTTTACTCATCTTCACCAAAAAAGCTTCAAATTCTCCTCTCAGTCGTCCAACGCTCTTCGAAACAGGTTCGTCGTCGCCAGCTTCCCTGCTCAAAGCGAGGATGCCTTGCAAGAAGTTCGCAAACCTCTGAGTGAGAGGATGAGGAGCTGTGGTTTGGGCGGAAGCAGGAGAACTGGTTAGACTGAGTGCCGAGCCAGCAGGTTTGCCAGACAAGGCTGCTGTGGCTTTACGTATCGAGTCGCAATGAGCATCGATGATTTGCTGGAATCGAGGCCACAGCAGCATATTTGTGCCATTGATGTATGATTCTGCGACTGGGACTTTGCGGCGTTGGAGCTCGAATGCGTAGTGTTGGGTGAGGCGGACGCAGGTCAAGACTCCCAAGGCGTCGTGAGATGTTTCGATGAGCTGTTTGGTTAGAGATTGACCGAGTTCGAAGGTGGGTGAGAAGATCTCGTTGAATTTGCGGTTCGTTGCATGGAATGATTGTTGTTTGGAGAAGAACTCGGTCAGGAAAGAATATTCGGCGCAGGCGTTGTCGACAAGGGCCAGATTCATGGCACGGAAGGGGACTTCGAGATAGTGTGTGCCTTGGTCGTCTTCGGCGGCGAAAGATGGCATGGCGACTTCGTTGCTTCCGCCCAGGATGTCCATGCGCCGACCAATGGAGAATGCATCGTGGGAAACGCCAGTTTTGCCGCCCCTTCGAACACCACCTTCTGCGGCCATGACTTCGGTTTGATCTATTACGTGGATATGGAGCTTTTCTAAAGCAGCCTTGTAGCGGGCGAAATTGTGGGAGTAATACCAACGCATGGTATTCATGTATGCTTGGGAGATCTCTTCGCCTAGCTGTGGCTGTTGCCTTTGAAGGAATGCGAATACGTCCTTGTATTTCAGGAAGCTGTTCTGCTGTATGATCTGGGCATTGATACTTGGTGAGCGTAAAGCCTTGATTTGAGCAACGACGTAGTCTCGTATGCGTTCGACAGCTTTTGTAGAGACATCGTTGATGAATGGCTTGACATCCTGGGCTGCCTTTATGTCTTTGCCTTCTTTGATCTTGAGGTCAATCTGCTTGGATCGCCTCTCGAGCTCGTGAAGCGATTTGATCCATTGATCGTCGATAGCGCCTTCTGTAAGCTTCCTGACCACGGCAGGTGGAATACTGAAAGCTTCAACCTCGGGGCCAAGCACTCTCTCCACAGCTTTTCGAGTATCAAGCTTGTTGTTCAGAGTCGTCGATCTGTTCTGCAAGGATTCAATCTCGGAAGAGACAGATGCGAGCTCTGCTTGAAAGCTGGTGAGGTAAGATTCCACAGACTTCAGAACTTCGTCGCATGCTGCGATAGACTTGTGGAGATCTTCAAATCTATCTTTCTCCTATCATCATGTCAATTCCTGCCAATCTGTATGGAAGAGCTCACTGGGGAATAAAAGTCTCGTTGATGCTATCTACCGTGTGCGCTACCGTACATACCTTCTCAAAATCGTGGATTACTGTGATCTCCTTGACGCACTTCTCTTCGACTGGTGAGCTCTCTAACGAGACATTGGCAAACTCCTCCAGACTCATACTACCAAGCTCGATTTCCTGCGCATTCGCTGCATGATCGAGATCTGACTCCTCTTCATCATGCCCGTCAAGCCCAACAATAGATTCGAGGACGTGTAAAGGGTCTCGGGGATCACCTGCTGGCAGGCTGCCAGCCAGCTGAGCTTTCAAATTCGTGCCATTCGGTACTCTAGCCGCCGCAGGAAGACTCTCTGTAGACCCTGCAAGCGAATTGATGGAGAGCGACGAGGTTCTCGGCTGGATGCCTGGCCTTCTGGGTAGCGTGCTTCCAGACAATTGTATCGAGCGGCGCGGCGCGGGCGAGAAGGATCTGGGAGTGGCTGACGGCGTTGGCTCTCTAGAAGAGTTGTCTGAGAATCTGTTCAACCATAGCGACATTGTTCCTGCTGGTAAGAAGAAGGTCGACAGTCGGTGTCTCAGTGGAACAACTCCAGAAGGCTCGCCTAATCTGGCCAACCAGAGGACATGGAAATGGCAAGGGTCTTTTCGATTTCCACCCCTCCTTCGAGTCTTCTGTGCTCGCTCCAACAGCATTTCTCCGCGACTCTCACTCACTGCATCACTTCAACTCCTTCCTCACCTAATCCCAGACCACACCGCCAACATGTCTGCCGACCCAAACGACGCCCAGGTATGCCATCCTCCCATGCGCAAGCACGCGACAGCGGAACTCTCACCACCTGATATTCTCCCCGCGGCTCAAAACCGAATCTCCACCACATACCGTGGCCCGCGCGTCGACAAGTACTGACATATCTGCTTTCTCTAGCATGAGCACACCTTCGAGAGCGCCGATGCTGGCGCCTCCGCCACCTTCCCAATGCAGTGCTCTGCTTTGAGGAAGAACGGCCACGTCGTCATCAAGAACCGCCCATGCAAGATCGTCGACATGTCTACCTCCAAGACCGGCAAGCATGGTCACGCCAAGGTCCACTTAGTCGCCATCGACATCTTCACCGGCAAGAAGTTGGAAGATCTGTCTCCATCTACCCACAACATGGAGGTTCCAAACGTCTCCCGCCGCGAGTACCAGCTTGTAAGAGTTGCCACAAGCAGACATAGAGGCAGAGACTGTGAACTGATGCGTGAGAAATAGCTTGACATCACCGACGACGGTTTCCTCTCGCTCATGTCTGACGATGGCTCCACCAAGGACGATGTCAAGGTTCCGGAGGGCGAGGCCGGTGACAAGATCAACAAGCTCTTCCGTGAGGAGGAGAAGGACACCAGTAAGTTACGAAGAGCTCTCTCGACACACGACAGCCACGACTGACTTCCTCCAGACGTCATCATTCTCACTGCCATGGGTGAGGAGGCATGCATTGATGCCAAGGAAGCTCCAAAGGGCTCTTAAGCGGCCTGCAGCATGAGTGCGCGGCGGTCCATCATTTTATACGAGCGCTTACAGGGAAAGCCGGGGCATTTCATCACGATATACGCAGCAATGAAATGCGGCATGATCGGTGTTGTGGAAGCGAATAATCTTCGCTAGGATTATTGTCATGTGTGCTTCTGCTCGAGCGTCTCGGCTCGTAGAAAGTATCTATGAGAGTAGGCATGATGAATGAGGTCGTTGCGACCAAAAGTTCCCCTTCATTACTATCCAGCGTTCTGATACGTGAAAATGATGCGTGCTTTCCTGTGTCATCGCTGCCCCACCCCCATCAAAAATTCCCAGAAAGTCCAAAATATATCAACAAATAATTTCGATGGAGAAGGCGTGATGCATGCCGAACCCTCAATATATGATTTCCAGCTAATCCCGAAATTCCGAAGACCGTCGCAAGTCAACAATCCAGGTATTTCAGCAGAATTTCAGCGCGAGAGCTGAGAGCGCACCACTTGGCACCTTTGATCCTCAGCCAGCATAGTGTGCTTACAGGCGACTTTGAAGGGCACTAAAATCGGTCTCTTGCCTGGACTCAGGCCCCACGACTATACCAGCCACTGTTTTGGACTTGAGCACTTGGACCTCCCCAGGGCCGCGCCACAACTGCTTTCACAAAAGATGAGACTTCTTGAGCTCGGTGGTGCGAGAAGAGCAGAAGCCAACACCTAGTCTCGTCAGCAGTGTCAGCGGGACACACTTTGAGGAACGCTGGGCTGGAAGCCACGTCTGCCAAGAGATATTGCAGCATGTCTCAAGCACGAAGGAAGAGACCCTCATGTTCTCACGACAACTGTGGATCGAGACGTTTCCATGTCGGCGATGATGGCTTCACTTACTGCGACCAAGGTCACCAACAATCAGAAGCTGGCCTCTTCATATCTGCGGACACTGGAGAACTAGTGGTCACTGGACGAACAACGAGGAGGAAAGTAGACTCCGACGCAGAATCAACAACGACAAAAGTTACTGGCTTCTCCGGCCCGAAAGCTTTCGAACACTACCTACTTTGCGTGCAGCTAGTGCTAAGGAAGCAACTTCGTTGGTTAATTGACGTACAAAAGCTGCCCGAGGAGCTCGAAGGCCTGGTCAAAGATCTCTGGGCACTGCGGCTGCAGAAGTTGCAAAACAAGGTGTCCTATGATAGCGATGCGGAGACGGATGCGCAGTCATCTCGCATCTTCAGCTCACAATCCGAAGGCGATTCGGGCACCGACACTGAGACCACTATGCGCCGCAACCAGACGCGCCAGAAGCTTTCAGGCCCAAACATGCTGGAGCTTCTGTCTCTCGTTCATATCGGCATCATGCTGCTCAAGATACCAATCACGGTGTCTGATATGGTCACATGGTGTAACGGAGGGGGCTTGCTGTTCTATCGAGCAGTGAAGGAGGTACCGATGTCTATGCGAGATCGCTTACCTGGTCACTATCAGGACCTGCTCGAGCAGCAGAGCCTCATCGAGCCAGAAAAGCTTCACCGCAAAGTGCTCGAACTGTTGACAAATTTGAACTCGGACTTTGGTATGGAGGCGCCGACTTTGAATGAGCCAGTCGTGCTCTATCGCTGGGTGAAGCAGTTGGCCCTGCCTCTCGAGATATATGTTACTACACAGCGCCTGGCTCGCTTACTCGAAATCAACTTCGCTTACAATGTCGTTGCCAAGGCTCATACGAACATGCGTATGCGGTTCCCCGAGATTCGATTAATGGCGTTGATCGTCATCGCGACGAAGCTGCTGTTTCCCTTCGACGATAAGAAACGGTATGCAAAGAACACAGAAGACCTTGCAGCAATGAGGCTGGACTGGGATGTTTGGTGCAAAGTCCTGGCTCAGCAGCATGACCATGACAAGGGCAAGGGCAAGGACCAGGATCGTGGTGGTCCTGATCAGCTGTCGTTTCGAGATGCGTTTAGCATGAATGAAGCAGATAGTCTGAGCCTGGCCGATGAGCGCCTTGACCAGTACCTGGACTGGTACGAGAGCAATATTGCTTCCGAAGAGGTCCGCGAGCGCGGTCGCGCTGGACGAGAGGCGGATTTCAGACGGACACTGTTCGAGATGTTTCCCACTACAGTGAACAATCAAAAGAGTACACAACATGCACAGACCGAGATTAGCAAGGCTGGAAAGACTTCGGCGGAAAAGATTGTGCAGGTTCAAGCGGCTCTTCGAGCCAGGCGCATCGTACCAGAAACCGAGCCCGACGATATGCCACGTGTTGGGACCTCGTACACGCAGTACGAAGCAGTGGAGGACCTCAGTGGTGCCACGAGAGAGTTTTACAAAGAAGCAGCGCAATTGGCGGGATTATCATTGCGCGGAATTGTGAGAGCGGTCTGTATGATGGAGCACAAGTTATTTAAGCTCGAGCGGGCTTGGAGGAAGAACGTTCACGAAGACTAGACGACGTTAGCGTCCTCGCAGCTCAATTATTCTGTGGTAGATTCCAGACCTTACCGCTTCCACTGACAGCTGTCGAGGCGTCGTTTCTCCAGGTTTCGAGCGCTCCACTTTTGTCTCAAGGAACTGCTTTGGCTCCCAAAGCTTCCAAACAGCTTCAATATGTCTCCTCTTGCTGCTCGACGCCCAGGCGCACTCGATAATCTTTTTGCCACCATTCCTGCCACGTCTCGTTGCAGGGGCACGCGGCGGATGTTGACTGGTGAAGTTTCCCAATGTCACTGACCTCTCGTACATCTCTTTCCTGTTCAGCCACGGCAGGCCCGCCCAACCAGATATCGCAATTGGATGAGGCTGGAAAAGCATTGCACGCGCATGGGCTCGGGCCCGAAGTCGTTGCGCGCTTTGCGATGGCTTCCTTCATTGCGAAGAACCACATGGTTGTGCCGTTGGTAGCATCGTCTACGATGGCGAGAGCAGCTAGTGCGATGTCCGTGTCCTCAGCCGCCTATCCCAGCAATGCTCTGTAGATCGCAGGCAGTGGATGTAGTCTGCGAAGCACCGGGGGCAGGTTGAGTGAGGCACTCTCCCGTATGTGCGGCCGAAGCTCTGTGACGCATATGGAATATGGCATGCAGTCTACCGCGGTGCCATGCGCTTCCTCGCATCTCGTCATTAGCGATCGCGCCACCATGCTGCAATTTAACCAGCGTTTTGGGGTCCATGGCAGGCGCGGTCGGCGTGAGCTGAGCCTGCAGCGACTGTATGGCGTCGGCAGCATTTTCATGAAGGCCACGGCACGAACATGTTCCTAGCATCCAGAGTCATGCCGGCATGCGTTGGCGCAAACCACGGGACTGTGCCATCGTCTCTCCGCCATATCATAATCTCACGACAATCTGCAAGCCCGGCAAGCTGTCGATCGCATTCGCGTGCCGAGGACTCGCCACGATCAGTTGCCGCCATTTGCCATTGACGAGCAAGGCCGTGGGCATGGCAAACAAGGAAAGTCCTGGCGTGACGTGGATGTAAACAACCAGCGGAATAGAGCCGAACGAAGCAGCATCTGGCATGAAGCAGGGCAAAGGGGAGAGTGTTGTTCTGTCGGAAGCGACCAGGGCCGGGCGTGTGTACATACAGGATAGCAGAGGCAGGATAGCAGAGGCGGTAGAGGAACGTCTGCTGCACAAAGCAAGTAGTAGACTGCACAGTTATTATCCAGTCATTGTGGCGCGCGATTCGAGCAAGGTACCTGCGCATGGACGCGCCCAAAGCGGACAAGGCGTCACGTTTAGGGGCGGGCCAGCTCAAAGTAGACACGATATATTTAGTGTTTTGCGCTACGGGAAAAGGCTATGCCTATGCGATCCAAACCTCACGCCCACGCCCACGCCTGGCTGTGTGCAACGACCGCGACTTCCTACGAATCCACCTACGCTGCCTTTTGCAGCGGGCAGCGCGCCAACTAATTGGTTAGCTTGGGTGTGCGCGGTGCCCGCCGCCCGCCGCCCGCCGCTCGCCGCCCGCAGGAACATCGGACGATGCGTGCCAAGCAAGGGAGTCCTGAAGGGCTCCTTGTGTGCCCGACTGCACAGCAGTGCAATGTCCATGGACGGATCCCCTCTGGTGCAGCTGACAGGAAGCCACCCGAGAAAGGCCGGTCCTTCGCCATTCCACACTGCCGCAATCTGCAAACCTCAAAGCACACTGCGGGCGAATATGGGCGGGCGACCGTTGACGGTTGAGCGGCGCGCAGTGCGCATCGACGCAATCATCCAACTCTTATTAAGCTTCTTCACGCTTGCGCAGTGGTGAGTCGTGACTTGAGCAACGCTCCCATCTCTATGATCGATATGTGCTTAGGCTGCTCGCTCGGTGATTGTCCTAAACATAGCCCGTGACTGACGTCCCGGAGAGGCCACCACGCTGCCCTTGAGCCTTGGCCAGCCTAGAGCCTAGAGTCTGCCTTCGTCAAGCTGTTCCCCAAGGGCTTCACACGATGCAATCTGGCGGTGCCATGGGACCTTCGGGCTGGCGTCATGGCCCAGTCAGCTGCGCGAATTGCTGCTTTCCCCCAATAACGGACCATCCTCTCGAGCCTTGCCTCTGCTTTCTTTAAACGTTGGTGCTTTCAGTCTGGCCAGATGCTGATCGCCGCCCGAGTCGCTCCTTTGGGCCTTGCTGTTTTCTATCTGTCCCATTTTGATACTCCCTGCCTACTGTTCTTCGCCGCCTATACTGACATGACCGCTGACGAAACTGAACGCCCGCATTCTGGAAATTGACGACATCGACACTACTGACACTGCTGCTACCACCCTGACGGAGGCGCTCACCTGCCCGCACTGCTGCTCCCTTCCGGATCACCACACCGTACCTTACGCAGACGCACGCACGCACTCTCGGCCGCTTGGATCCGTCTCTGCTCAGACAGTGTGGAACATCCTCCACGCTTTTGACTCAGATACACCGACACGGTGGTCGTCATTCCTAAGGCCAGCTCCACCGACCTGGATGACGCCCACACAGAGCTGACGCCAAGCCCTTCCGATCAGCAAAGGACAGATTCCCGTCGCGCCTCCTTGACACAAGCCGCATCTTGTGCCCGCCGAACCGCGTTACCGTCGACTGGTAACGGTCTGTGGTACTCCGCAAAGAGATCGACCACCCGAGTGAAGTTTGGTAGCTTGTGCGGTAGCTCCCAGGGCCGATTCTCACGCGACAAGCTTTCTGTAATCAGGTGACCTTGACCACCTTTCAACAGCAATCTGCAGACATTCCTGGCGCATCCATTGATCGAACATCCTTCGCTTCTGCCGCGACGCCGCTGCGCTGGCAACCAACCAGTCTCCACTGATTGGGCCCAAGATCGCTCCAAAGAGCCGAAGCGGCTGCTGCCGCTGCTCATCTATTGCAAGGTGAGGCTCTCTCTTCCAACCTTTCCTCGCACCTTGCGTGCACTATTTGCCCTCCTCTGGTCTGCCAGGTTTTAGCACTAAATCCCAGGCCATTCCGCAAGTCGCGGCATGAACTCTTGGTCCTTCCCCAACCTCCAAGTCGAAACCCGGACCATCACCATTGCTACCTGATGCGCCGGAACACCTCGCTGGTCGATGGACGCGAAGGCAGACATCAACTCGGACCATCATATCTGACAGTGACTACAGCCACGAACCCCACAGTCTGCGGCGCGCGAGGCGCTCCGTCATCAGTCTCCTTTGTTCAATCCGGTATGAGCGATAATTGCAATCTCCATGTCGGACATCAAATCTTGGCTGGTGCATCGGAAGCTAATCTCAGAGCAGGTATCTGAGCAGCGTCAGCAAAAACACAGACGCTCCAGCGCTGTTGCTTTGATACCGCGCTTGCAATCCGCTTCGGGAACGTACAGTAGCGGAACGCCAGCTCCTTGGTTCGGACGTCGGAAAGAACCCTGCAATCTCCTGCGAACGACTGCAAGAACACCAAGACTACCTGGTCGCCAATTGGGCGTCATTCTTTGAGACGGTCGACGTCGTCCGCAGGACGGTAATCGCCTTCTGACACTCACGTCAAAGAACGAGAGCGCTATTTTCTGCATGTCTTGAGCGGATAGCGACATTCGCACTCGCCCCACCAGTTCATTCAGCCCATTGGGCCCAGCCGAAAGGCATTGGTGTAGGGAGAGGACGCTCGCAGCATTTATCCAGCGTCGTACAAGTTGCAGCAGACTGCCCTCTACTACACGTTCTGCATTCTGTTCGACGTGATCACTCGCCAAGCTGGAACTCAGCGCAGACGTATGCGTCACCAGGTGCGTCCTCACATCCCGCTTCCGACATGACCACTTGATTCTCCCGGCTCGATCGCACTCATTCCTCACATTCTTACATTGTTGCCTTTGCAGCGGCACAGCCACGATCGCTGACCAACTCTTACCACTAGATTGAACTGCGCAGAGATAGCAAGACCTTCTTGGTAGTTGATGAAGATTGTGGCATCCCAACGTCTCTCGTCGAACCCTATCGGAGCAGTAACGACAGTGGGCCACTGGCCCAGTCCGATCCCCGAAGTTGCTTGCTGTCGATGTCGGAGTACGACAAAGCGCAGAGTTACGAAGTGTATGGTGAGTTCCATTTTAAGTTGTTGAGAACAAGCGGGATCCTTCGATGCCTTAGGGTCGAAGAGGCAGGTGCCTTTCGGGGCGGGATGAGCACGGCAGGAACCTTCTGTCTCGTGGACATGTTAGCTTGAACATGTGAAAGGGCAGCATGGCAGATGACTGATGTGACGCACACCACAGACTACCAAACAGCCACACGACCCGAGCAGGGGCAGCACGCCTACGGCGGCTTCACACACCCTACCTACGCGAACGACTATGTAGCTACTCAGGCGCAGGTACCATCTGGCCTTCCCCAATCATCCTCCACGGTCAGTTTGGGCGCCGCTGCTCAACCGTACGGCACGCATGATCCAACCTATTATGGTCAGCAGGCTGCACAGTACCCTGCATATCTCGAACCTCCTCGCCCAGTCCCTCAGATCGTCAATGTTTCTCCAAGAGCAGGCCCAACCGGTACTCAAGTCACTGTCTATTTCCAGAGCCCTTACGATTTCGATGCACCGCAAGTCGCACCATTCATCATGTTCGGCTCGAAAAGATGCGAAAGCATCTTGACCAGGACTCCCAACACTGGTTTCTACGAATACACGCTCACAACTACTGCGCCTTCACCCGCATCGACGAACTCGCCAACAGCACAAGTACCGCTCCACCTCATTCTCGACGACACAAATGTTGCTTGGGAAGGATCTCCGTCATTGGACGTGGGACTGTTCACCTACCAAGATCAGCCCACATATTATCAGCTCGACTCGCCGCAAATGTCAGCTCAACCGCAACTTCAACCGCCGCGCAAGCGCAAACTGTCGCCAGAGTCGTCTCCTCGTCGTTCTCCTGCTAAGAAAATCTCGATGCACAATCTAGGCCAACATCAGTCTCCGATCGCCACATTTCGACGTCCGAGTGTACCTGATATTTACCAGAATCGCCAGTTCAGCCAGATGTCTGACTATTCATCATACGCCCAGATTCCGTCGCAACAATACCAGAGATCGCAAGCCACACCATCGATGCAAACATCGCAGAGTCCTTCTTGGTCGTACACGCATGGACTGCAGACAACACGCAGTCCTTCAGATGCTGTACTTTCGACGGCAAGCAAAAGCTCTCAGCTTCTTCCGTCGCCTGCTGCAGGGCATGCACCGCCACTCATTCGAACATCAACGTTGCAGGGCTCACCAACGACTCCTGGAGCGCATATTCCAGCGACTGCCATCGCAAGCGCCTTCAATCCGTATGCGATATATCCGTCGAACGCCAAAGCGATGCTGAAGATCGAGGGCGATCTCAATTCTATGTCAGACAAATGGACGGCTCTGGAATGGGAGGCCAGACGGCGTTTGGTGCAATTCCGTCGTAGCCAGTCTGGAAGCGTCATCTCCGCCACGTTTGAGCCTGTCACACTCGAAGACCGCCTTCCCAACAGCATTTGCGTGAGCTGCATATGGTGGGAAGAGAAGCAGGAATGCTATGTGACCTCGGTGGACACCATCTCACTTCTGGAATCCCTGGTTGCAGTGCGCTTCACAGTGGAAGAGAAGAACCGGATTCGTCGCAACCTCGAGGGCTTTCGCCCCGCAACAGTATCGAAAACCAAGGCAGACAGTGAAGAGTTCTTCAAACTAATCATGGGCTTCCCCAATCCCAAACCAAGGAACATCGAGAAGGACGTGAAAGTGTTCCCGTGGCGCATCTTGGCGACCGCTTTGAAGAAAATCATTGGCAAATATGCAAGTCATCCCTGCATGCATATGCAATCTGCCCTCTACTCCATACTGATACACAGCTAACATGCTTCGCAGTCTGCAAGTTATTCGTCCACTGCCGGCGCATTGCATCCAGGCGCATCGGGATATGCTGCAGCGAGGCCATCTGACGCTGGGATGGATCAGCGAGCAGCGGCTTCGCCACGCTCCGCGTCAAGCTCCGCGGCATCACACAGTCACGTCTATGCGCCGCCACCAATGCCAAATCCATACTCGCCTCACGCGGCGATGCAATCTGGTCTCGGCATCGGATCGTCAGCAGCCTATTCGGATCCTCGCCTGGCTGTTCCCACCTCTGCTGGCGCACAAACAACTTCCTGGCACCAGCCATCGGCGCACTACTCGACTGATCTTTCAGGAACGAGGCAGGACTGGTCGTTTGGTGTTGGGCAATATCTCAGTGCGTCGCCAGCTACTGGTCTCCCAGGCACGGCGCAGTCCTACCCGTACCAACAACGAATTCCTTCCTTGACGGGACCTGCTGCCATGCCTGCCGAAGCCAGGTTCGTGCCCTTGCACGATTACGAGACCCATAGTCAGCCGACTTCAACGTCGTAGTCTGATGGTGTGCGGTTGCGTTTGAGCCGCAGCTTCGGAGCTCGATAATTGGTCATGAGGGACTCTTCAAGCTCCTGCAAAGCTGAGCCGCGCTAGCCATATTCGAGCTGCACAGTTCCTTGCACCACACCATCACCAACACCTGGGTCTGTTTCAAGGCCCACCACTCCCTTTGTTCGAGCTTCACATGATCAGCTTGGCCACAAGATCTCGACAACATGCCCGACTGGTCAAGGTCATCTGAGCCGCATTTCTAATACTGGGCACTATCACTTTCCTTTGGAGGACGTCAGCATTGCGACGGCGTCGTTTTATCGCAAACCAGCGTTCAAGCATCGATACCCACTTTACACCACCTATAGACACACAACCTTCACGGGACAACCGGCGCACGGCGCACGCATGATACCCATTTGCTTTCTGAAATTTGAAACACATCATCTCGTAGCGCGCGGAAGAATTGGCGTTGGACATGGCGGACAGCAGAGCATTTGTATGATAACGACAGCATACTTATTCACAGGCGCGCGCGCATTAATCATCGCTTCACTTCGCTTCGGTTGACGGTTGGCCCTTGGCAGCAATTTGAGACGTCCTTCCGCAGCTCCGGAAATCGTTTGCACCTGCGAGAGGAGAGACACATGATTCTGCGAGTGGGAGAAGAATGGAGTAATAGCGGTGGACGATGAGCTGACGGATGTATGATACCCACAAACACATAGATGAACATAGCAGCGCTGCTTTCATAACACTCCCGAGCGGGCTCTCTTTTGTCTCACTACCACAAAATTCCATTCCAAACTGACACCATCAACAGCCCGACCAGGAAAAAGCACTTCCATGCCAACTCTATCGCATTTTTGAAACCTAATCTTGCTGGAAGATGTCGCCATCCAGCAGACAGCGACCAGGCCAGCAACCATGACCACTGGAAAATCTTCTTCTTCTTCTTCTTCTTCTTCTTCTTCTTCTTTTTCCTTCGCGTTCCTACCCGAGGCCATTGTAGCCAGGGATGCGGAACCAAGCTCAAATCTCGGCAAACCAAGCTCAGCTCCTCCACGGGCGAAAGCGGACCAACGTCCCTCGGAGATCGCTTCGACTTCACGGCGGCCCCAAAATGAAGAAACGAAGTCCGTTGATTCAACATGGCTCCCTGGACAGCCTCGGGAATGCGGGTGATGCGGCGGCGGGGAACATGACAAGGCTAAGATATTCCGCCGCCGCCGGCTTCCCGCGGATGGCTATTGATATGAAGAGGGGAGGAGGATGATGACAGTAAGAAGTAAATGTAACTATAGCGCCGAGTGGTATGCATAAAAGCGGACGTAGTAGACGGAAAGATTAGCGGAAGAAACCTAATTAAAACCTAATTTCTTATTTCGGTTAGCGGGAAGGGGCTTACCGCTATGGCTACTATACTACTATACCGGTCGTCCTTACCACATCGACAATTATAACTACTTACTATATCGACAATTATAACTACTTATTAAACTAGGTAGTAAAGCAAGTCCCGAGTTTTAATAATAGCGAGCTATCTAATAACCCTTATTAAGAAGATTAATAAGATCGCGAATAATACGGAGTACTTCGAGCGATTCGAACTTCTATATTAACTAGTTTTCGAACCGGATACATAACTAACGAGATCCGCTAAATCCGACTTACTATAATTTATAGAAGGAGTTCGCGAACCCTATAATATATTCGGAGCTTTAGCCTAAGAGGTAGAAGACGAACTCGTTTAGATTAGAAAAGAAGCCGAAGAGGAGCTAGTTAAGGACCTAGAAGCGTAACTAGATACGTAACTATATAATAAACTAGTTAGTAAGAGTAGAGGCAGTATACAATATAAGCTAATATCGTAGGCTAAGGCTAAAGGGAAAGATAGCGAATAGAGAGAAGGTATTAAGAAGGTAGTAAATAAGAAAAGAGTAATCTAACGGATTGGCTAACTAGTTAGGATTAATTCTTTCGACTTACGGATACCCTTTCTACGAAGTACTACTAGCTATGCCAATCTATACCGTTCTATC
>LFZO01000403.1:0-36916 GCA_001578225.1 Pseudocercospora musae | reverse complement strand
CGTAGTTATCCGTACCTAAGGACTACTATTAACCTAACCGCCTAATGCGATCGAGAAGAGATAGCCCTACCTTCGGCTCTATTAATAAGTAAAACCCAAACCTATACAAACCTAAGGACTAGGTAGTATAGGAAGGGACTATAGGTAGCATAACCTATCGGGCTATAGGAAGCCATACTAGGCGGACTAGCTAGCGTAGTAGCTATAGAGGCATATAGTAGTAATTAGAGCTCTATAGTAGAGGCACATGAAATGTAACTAGTAATGTGTACTAAACGAAGGTTAATGATGTCTCCCCCTAGTAGGAAGAGGGCTATATGTACTAGTCGAGGCCCCTATCTAACTAGGCAGACAGGTGTGTCCTAGTTGCTAGACAATAATACATAGTCCCTACCTACGCTCTAGAAGGAAACAATACCTCGAATATTACGCTCGAAGTACCCGCGCTATCCATTATCTCCTATAAGTAGAATAGAGCGTTAGAAGACGAGGATTACCGACTCGAGCGAATAGAGTACGTAGCGTTAGCGCTCCTCGAGTAACCTACTACCCTCGAGGGCATTATAGATAAGTAGCCCTATTACTTCTAAGTAGATAGGGACTTTCTAGATAGATAACTAGTAAACGATAACCTAAACGTTACGCGTAACTAGCTCGGGAGATATACTATTACTATAATCGGCTATAAGATATACGACTAACTCTACTAGAATTTCAATCTACTACTAGGCCTATAGTAATTAAAAGATAAGAGTAAGTAGAGTAGTAACGAGTATAATTAAGACGATAATAGTAAAGAAGTTACTAAGGTATAAGGAGAGGGGAGTTAGGGCGCGTAGGATCTAGATAATAGTAAAGTATAAGGAAATAAGCCTTAGGTCGTATAAGAGTAGGATAATAGTAAAGAAGGTACTAAGGTACAAGGAGATAAAGTTTAGGTCGTATAAGAGTAGGATAATAGTAAAGAAGGTACTAAGGCATAAGGAGATAAAGTTTAGGTCGTATAAGAGTAGGATAATAGCGAAAACGACGATAGGAATAATAACGAAGACGATAAGGCAGGTAGCTAGAAAGTACCTAAGCTTAGCGCGCTCTAGTACTAGTAGCTATATACCCTATACCCTCTCGATAAGTAGGTCTACTCCGATAGGCTAGACAATACCGACATCGTAGTATACGATATAATAGGCTTGTTCGCGTTAGACTACATAATCCTAGCGATCTTTTACTTATTAGATAATAAGGTCGGTATACTATACTACGCTAAAGATAGCCGTATACTCTTTATCAAGGTTCTCGGTAAGCGTAATCTAGCGGTAATAGACGCGTACGCTATCCTACGTCGTAACCGCAAGAGTATAGATATAGCCTATACCTTAACTAACGATAAGGATAGCAAGGCTAAGGTTAGACTAGCGCATAGGTAGGCAATCCTCTAGGGTAGCGGTAGCCTACGAGTATAGGTACTAGATAAGATAGAAATAATAACGCCGCCTAAAAACCTTACTACTAACTAGTCGTAGATACGTATAGACGTAGTAGTATTCTATAGCAATATAGTACTAATAAGGACTACGAGAGCGTTCCTTACCCTAAGAACCGTTATCTATAATACTACCGAGGGCGAGAAAGCTAAGAAGGATATATACCTCCCCTTTATAGTAGCTACGCTATATACCTACTTTAATACGAAGAAGAACGACTAGCTAACCGTAATCGACTATAACGCTATCCTAGACTATATTATTACTAATATCCGCGAATATAACGAGTAGAAGCCGTCTCCGGAGCTAGTACATTTCCTTAATACTATCTACGCCTAGCTCTAATTAGGTAGAGGTACCTATATATACGAACTCGAGTAGCGAGACATCTTATTTAGGCTACTACTTGTAGCTATACGTACTAAGCTCGCGGAGGTCCCTTTCAACTACGCTATAGAAGACGACGACCCTTAGAAGAAGGCTCGTAGTATAGGCCCGATAGGAATACGCGGCCGATACGTACGCCTCTCGCCGGAGTAGAAGACTAATTACCTACGATGCCTTCCGTAGGACGTATAGAACTAGCTCGCCGTACTTAAGCCGTAGAAGACGACGGCTACTAAAGATAAAGTCGTAGAAGTCGCTAAAGACATAAGTAGGCTTACTATTAGTAGACTAAGACTAACGCCTAAGAAGGCTACTAAGTCTAGGAAGGCCGCTATAGCTAGGAAGCCGACGGAAGTAGAGAGCGATAACGATACTATCGCCCTACCTAAAATTGCCGTAGAGACCGCCGTAACGGGTAAGGGTAGGCGAAAGCGCCGCGCGACTATAGCAATAATAGCCCTAATAATACTAGTTAAGAAGGCTAAGATAGATATCTAGGGCTCTATAGGTTTAGCAAGGAAGGCCGTACTCCTCGATAAGAACTATACTATAGCTAAGGAATTAGAATAAATAACATAATCGAACGATATACGTTAGCTACATATTAGAACGATACAATCCAACGACGTACGTTAGCTATATATTAATATACGCGGATAGCGAGTAGACGCGCTAACGCGCTCTATCTAGTAGATAGTCTTTGCCTAACCCGAGGGGGGGTATTGTTACGGTAGGCGTACCTATATACGCCGGTAGGCGCATAGCCTCCGCAACGTAGATACCTCTCTATAGACGTACGGCTAGATAGTTACCTCAATTAATATATACCTTGCTATATCTAATACTTGCCTAGTAGGTTATTAGCGAAAACTTATTAGAACGTTTCCTAGAAAGCTAGATTATAAGGTAACTAATAGCGATATACTAACTTAGTATACTATTAGATAGATAGGTAATAGAAGAGATACTATAACTAGGAACTTATATAAAGCGCTAAGAAAGTAAAACTTTACTTCCTAAGATTACGGAATAGGCTACCTATATACCTATATACGTACAACTATTTAAGTATAAATTTACTCGAACCTCTAAGTAATTACCTATATATACGTATCTATAGTTATAAGTAAATATCTATCTATAGTCTTTATTCTAAAGCCCTTATTAATAGTCGCCTACGCCTACTTATCTATTCCTCCCTCTCCTAACTAACTAAGCTTCTAATATAGCTAAAGAACAATAACTCGTTTCTACTAACCTAGCTTCCTCTACTTCTTCTTCGACCGCCTATTAGTTTAGTTAAGCTACTACTATTATCTAACTAGGTTAGAGCGCTACTTCGCTTAGGATCTTTATAGTTCTAGTAGCATGTCTAACCCCCTAGAACTTTCCAATAGCGATGATTACCCGAAAGTCCGGCGCTACGCTCGCTACGGGTTGTACAACTGTCTAGAAACCTGCTAGTGAAACTCCTTTATCTACCATAGCTCTTGCGGTTCTTGCGGAAGAGGTAGGCTTAGAGAATAGCGAGCTAGCCTAAGTTACTAATCTTACTAACGCCTTTGAGATCGTTACTAGTATTACTAACTACTAGGCAAAGATCGAGGCGACTCGATAGTTACTTACTATCCTCGATAGGGCTAGCGAGAGCCTATTAGTTATCGTTACCGCTAGTATAATAGGTCTATACTACGAAATAGGTAGGACTATCGATTTCAAGAACCTAGTTCTCGAGAATAAGGAGCTCTCTAAGGCCTACCTATCGCTTACTATTATCGAGGAGTAGGACATTAATATCTACTATCGACTTAACTATCTAACTATAATCCTCGAGTATTAGGGTAGTCTAATAGCGCTCCTATAGAGCCTAGTTAACTTCGCCTATAATAGTATAGAGTAAGCTAAGAATATTACTACCTTTATTAATAAGAATAAGAACTATCGATAAGGCGCTAAGCTCGTTAGTAAGACAATAATCTACCGAGTTATATCTACTTCTAAGAAGATAGGTCGGTAGAATCTAAGCCTTATATTTACTAATAGCGACTTCGACTCGAAGTATTATAAGAAGTATAAGAAGGAGATCGCTACTATTAACCTAGGTAGCTAGGAGGTAGTATAGCTACTAGCTAATAAGTAATACTATATTAGTAGCTCTAGGTTTATTATTAAGGGACTCGCTTATATTGCGCTAATTATTACTCTATCTTAGTACTAGGTAATCCGTTACTAGGCTAAAGTATAGAAGGTAGTAGACGAGGTAGCTATCCGAGAGCTTACTACCTAAGAGAGTACTAGGCTACGTTACGCTACTACTTAATAAACCTATCTATAGTAAGAGTAAGCTACTAAGATAGCTAAGCTATACTAGTAAGAGGAGAAATATAGGCAAGAAGTATTACGCCTCGAGGCTATAGTAGCTAAGGAAGACGCTAAGTCGGCTAGTAGTAACGGTAGAGGTAAAGAGATAGATTTTAAGGTAAAGATTAAGGACGTCTATACCGACTATATAGATAGCTAGTTTAGTCGGTTTATAGCTAAGCTAGATACTATAAGTATTAAAGATAAGGATATTAGCTCTTTTACTATAGTCTATAACCTAGCTTAGTAATTTAAGGATCTATACGATCCTAATAAGCTAGACGATATCTATACTAAGTATCTTAAGATCTATACGAAGTTCTATAGCCTACGCCTAATTAATACTAAGGATAATCTTACTAGTCGGCTCTTTCTACTTAGCGAGAATAGCGATATAGAGGAGGATTTCGAGGCCTTTCGTATCTTAAATAAGGCTTACTACTTCGCTAGCGCCTCCGTTACTACGGCCCTAGTAGCGTATCTCGGCTTATACGCCTTTACGCTAGTCTAGTCTAACGTACTAGTTATAATAGAGCGTTTCCTAAGTATAGTTACTCGAGCCTTTAGATAGCTAGAAATCTTAGAGATAATCGCTAGACAAGGTAGTATAGTAGTTAATAATGTCTTCGACTAGGCTAAGGACTTTAAGGAATAGAAGTAGAGCCTTATAGAGGATATAATTATAGAGACTACGATATATTACTAGTATCTTCGTAGCTATCTACTAGAGAAGTAGATAGGTATTAATCTACTATAAATCTATAGTATTAGTAACTAGCTAGTCCGATAGAACCTACTATTATAGCTCCTTATAGTTACGCTTCGACCTAATTACGTATACGAACTTATCTCTATACTAAAGCCTACTAAATTCTATTACGAATACGAAATTCCTAAGAAGAGTAATTTGCCTTAAGTAGAGATAATACGCTTAAATAGTAACGTTCTAGAACTAGTCGAGGATATTAGTACTAATCGAGTCTATATATTAGTATCCTTCGAGGTAGAAGATAAGCTTATCTACTCTTAAGATATCGACTATATATACAATCTAGAGATTTTCGCTACGTAGGTATAAAAGCTTAAGGCTCGTAGCCTTATACTACTAAGTAGGTAGATAGGAGAGCTTACTAATAGGTATCTTATACCTAAAGATCTAGAGGCTACGAGTAACTATACTAACGGTAAGATTACTTAGTAGAACTTAAAGCTACTATTAGAAGGCTCTATTTCGTTTAGTATACTATATCTATCTTATAGTAATATTGTCGATATAGCTACTCGAGCCTACATAGACCTATACTTCTACTATATTAAGGGAACTAAGGTTAAGAGTTTTAACCTTATCGTCGTATAGGTTATAGAGGCTTACCGCTACCTAACGCCTATCTTTCGCTAAGGTAGTACAATTCTATACGCGTCTCTATACGCGATCTAGCTTATAGGCCTTAGTCTAGTAGTAGATATCCTTATTAGGCGTATTCTATAGTCTAATCCTTCTATATAAGACGAGGTAAACTAGGTATTCGTAATAGACTATAAAGAGCTTAGAAGCTATATTAAGAACTAGAACCTATACGCCTACGAGGCGGTTCGCGAGGTTCTAATATTATAATCTAAGCTCGAGTATAAGATATATAGTAAGAAGAGCTATAGGGAGGCTATAGGCCTTATAGATCGACTAGACGACGATAAGGTACTAGGTAAGAACTATAGAAAGTACGAGCTTCGCTAATTAGGTATATAAGGAACTAGCTATAGATAGACCTAGGAATTAATAGCCCCTAGGAATACGATTGAAAGTCTACCTAAGGTAGCGAACTAAAGAGCTTACCTATTTGTTTTCTATATATATAATCGTAGTATTGTATCTAGTTAGATATCTAGAAAGGAAGGGATATTAGCTAGTAACTAGGATATACTTAACTATCGAGTTAGGTAGGGGCCTCGATTAGTATATATAGCCCTCTTTCTACTAGGAAGAGATATTATTAATCTTCGTTTAGTATATATTACTAGTTACGTTTCTTATACCTCTACTATAGAGCTCTAATTACTACCTACTACCTCTATAGCTACTACGAATAGATAGTCTACCTAGTATAGCTTTCCTTAGCCTAATAGGTTATACTACCTATAGTCCCTTCCTATACTACCTAGCCCTTAGGTATATATAGGTTTGGGTTCTACTTATTACTAGGCTATCTAGAATATCTTAAAGTTTAGGTAGAGTCTTCTATTCTCTTCCTAGATCTTATAGATATAGCTTAGGTCCTTAGGGTTAAATCCTATAGTCCTAAAACTATAGACTAGTACCTAGTATATTAGGGCCTCTACTATAGTACTAGGGAGTATCTTCTATATCTACCCTAGCTCGCTTATTAGCTTATCTTTAGTAGGTTTAGATACTATAAAGATCCTTAGGTTACTATATTTAAGTTTCTTAATAGCGATTATCCCTAGGTCTTTAAGTCCCTATAGTATCTCTTAGTTAGTAAGGTCCTTTATTCTTTCTTACTCTTTCTTATAACTAATCCTTACTATAATTATATAACTTTCTAGAGGGATTCTCTATATACTTAGTATAGCTAACTAGCCTTAGGAGGTAGCCTATACCTATATTCTTAGTTTAGGTGTTTTAGTAGTAGCTTAGAGGTTCTATATATAGGTTTAGAGGATATTTATAGAATTATAGTATTAGTATCCCTTAGCTAGTATAGTAGCTATATCTAGGCTTACTAGAGGAGGAAGAGGAGGAATAGGAAATCTAGGGCCTAGGAAGTATTTAGTACCTTTTAGATATCGTCTACAAGGGTTTAGAGGTTCTTTTGTATATTTCTATTCGTTTTTAGCTAGTTAGGCTAGTCTTTCGGGCCTTTAGGGCCTAGTTTAGGTACTAGTTATCCCTTAGTCTAGCTTAGGGATAGAGGCTAGATCCCTCCTCTCCTCTACCTTTCCTTAGAACTACTATTGCTATTTTGTTTCTAGAGAGGTATACTTGTATCTCCTATGCTTGTAGGTACTCGCGCCTTAGCCTAGAAGTTAGGTATATTTAATAAATAGAGGATTACTTCCTTATATACTATCTTAATCTCGTATACGAGTTTACTAGATAAGTCGTACTTCGTAGTCTTCTTTATCTTAATTAATCGATCCTATTCTTCTATATAAGAACCTAGTATTATATAGTAGAAGCTATCGTTATTAACATAGTAATAAATAGTATTATACTTAGTAGTATTAGAATACTATTTATTAGTATAAGTAAACATCTCTAGTACCTTACTATAGATTATAGAAACCTTAGTAATATAGATATCCTTAGTCTTATTATTAGTATTCTTACGCTTCTTCTTATACTTCTAATACTTCTTATATTTATAGTAACTTAATAGTAGAAGATCTTTATCTAAAGAGGTTATACTAGTAATAGAAGTATTACTATCTAGATCGCTCGAGGTATCGTCCTTCTATAGCTTCTTATTCTTATACTACTATAGCTTAGTAGCCTCTACTACTTCCGTTAGTAATAAGGTAGATCTAATAAAGGACTCTTTAACTTTTATATTAAGTAAACGTCTGTCTTAAATATAGGAAAGGATTAATAGTATAATACTAGCTTTCTAGTCGTTAGTAGTACTAAAGTTAAGTAATAATACTTACTTAGTTATAGTATACTTAGAAGTAGTTAAACTAGCTAAATAGCTACTATAAATAGTACTATATATTATAGGATCTTATACTATATCCTAATACGTTAGCTTATTACTAGAGCTTCGTAAGGCATTCTTAATAGTAGATAGATAATAAATCGCCTATATAAACGATTATAGTATTATAAAAGATATATCTATAATAATCGCTTTACTAAGTTATAACGATATTTAGGATTAGTATAGGCTTCGTAGATTAACCTATAGCTTTGCAAGTAGTACTAGCTATAGTCTACGATTACTTAATACTACGTTAAGTATTTTTATCTAGAATACTTAGAAATTATAGTATATTATTAATAGATACCTCCTAGTTATTGGTTTATATATTAGATATATTATATTATTATAACTACCTTGACTTTACGCTTCTACGACGGCTTAGGCTTCGTAGCTTTAGTAGTATTCTTAGTACTTATCTTCCTTTTTACTAGAGCTTTAGTACTCTTACTATAAGCCTTCTATCTCTTAGTTAGTACTATATTTAGAGGATTCTACTAGAATAAGGAGCTCTTCGAAGTAGTCTAGTTACTTACTAGGAGAGTAGTAGTCTATATTGTATCTATAATACTCGATTTATAAGATCTAAGCTCTATCTCTTCTTCTAGCTCTTATTTACTAAATTATATACTAAGTAGATTATTAATATATAATTCTTCTATACTATACTATTACTATTACTATTATACAAATACTAGTTATATCTCTAGAAATACTAGGTTCTCGAAATAGTCTCTATTATACTATATATCTATAGATAGTATCTATTATACTAGATCTTATATCTCTATATTATATATATCTATACTAAGTAGCTATAGTTATACTTATATCTATAGAGATTATAGTATTTAAGAGGAATTAGGTATTCTAGTAGTATGCCTAGCCGTTCGTACTACTAGGCTTTCTACTACTACTAGTAACGTAAATAGTAATAGAAATAGATAATTTAGAGTATACTAGACTATCTATAATAAGGGCTTCTTAATAGGTATTATATTATCTATAAAGGTGTTGTTAGCGCATTGTTATGCTAGAAACAGTGTATTTCGACTATGGAATTTACTAAAGATTGGTCAGGGTCCCTCGGTAGGCGTCCCGACCAATCTGCAACCTAGAATAACTTGGGGATGTACAATCTCGCGGGCGCATCCGCATCCGACGACGTGATCATTCTCGATAATGCGAAGCAGCTGACTTGCGCCGCATCGATCACGCCTCTTCCCACCGAGGCCATGCTCACCGTGAGTGCTCCTGTTTCTCCTGTGATTCCGCCATGGCAGACGACGATAACAAAAATCATGTCGATCGCGCGGCGCCTCCGCCACATACTTCGACACCAGACCTTTCCCGCCAGTCCCAGTCCCAGTCCCAGTCCCGCATGACGTTCAACGCCTCGGTCTTTGGGGGCGCGTCCGCGTATGCGTATGCTTCGACCGGCGAGACAGCATCAGGTCACCACCACCACCACCACCACGCCCAACACCAACACCACCGCCATGCCGACTCACATCAACGGCCGCTTGCCATGTTGCACTCGACGCCGCCGCCGACCGTGAAAGAGCAGCAATACGGCGAGCCCAGCAGGCCAGATCTTGGTCCACACCTGATACCAACTGTAGAAAAAGATGTCGACGATGTCACTTCGCCGCCTTCTGCGCGCGCACGTCTGCATGCCCGACAAGAGTCCACCACTTTGACCACGTTAAGCAGGCTGTTCGCTGTTCAAGCTGCTCCTTCCCCCGAGCATTCGCGGCAGCCCTCGTATGTCATGCCGTCTCGTTATCCTTCCAGCTACAATCGCCCTTCCTACTCCGCTCAAACAGCTGCCCTGCCGGATCACCTCTATTCGCGCGGCTTGCTATCGGGGAAGCATTCTGATATTACCGTACACGCCTTCGCTCGTCCATACAAGCTTCATCGCTTAATTCTGGATCGTGCTCCTTTCTTCGCCAGTGCTTTGAGTGAAGCATGGCTCGAGGCCAACGCCAAAGACATTACTGTCCACCCAGAAGACATAGATAGCTCCATCACTCAGGCGGCATTCGAACTGGCCCTCAAGCGTCTGTATGGAGCCTCAAGCGTCTCCGAAGAAGACCAGAATCCGGTCGGCCTTTTCGCTACTGCATGCTGGCTAGAAATGCAAGATCTGGTAGACTCTTCAATTGAATCGATGCTGCGACAGATGACACCGGAAACTCTGTCTCCACTGATCAAGCTGGTTACAAGCAAGTATTACGGTAGAGCAGGCGACAAGGTCCTCGCGAGCGCGAAATCGATGCTCTGCCGAGATGGATGGAGGATGCCACTGAAGTTTTGGGACGGCATACCGGGTGAGTGACTCCATGTTGCCTATGCAGTCTGAGTCATTGCCTAACCAGTGCTGATTTCAACCGCAGGTGATATCATCAGAGAGATCGTCGGCGGCGACGGCTTCTTCATCGACGGCGAATGGGACAGATTCGTCCTTGCAAAACGACTTCTCGATCGTCGCCTACGACAGCAAGCCATTGCGGCTGGATTGGTCGAACCAAGCCATCCACGAAAAGTAGCAAAGGTTCCTGAAGCTGCTGGTCTAACAGCGATACGGTTCGACTCAGTCTACAGGAGAAGTGACGCATGCGCTGGTAGAGGCGTGCCGGAGAGCCTGCAGAAGTAAGTTTACTCTTATGTATCCCATGACTCCGAGGGCTACGACGGAGGCAGCGCTGTCAGAGATAGCAACGCTGTCAGACCGTTGTGTCTTCGAGCGCTCATCGTCCGAAAGAGACATGGCTGACCCTTGTATTCTTTGCTTTCAGGTGGATTACGCCGTATACGTCCATCGAAGTTGAGCCGATTCTGGTCTTGCTCGACGAAGGTATACATTACGTTCATCTCGACTTCGAGCAGCTTCAATATATTCGCAATGCCAAGGACTGCCTTGGTCTCCCTGTGTTGTCGGACAAAGTCGTAAGCAGTGCTCTGTGGCAACAGATGGAGCTAAGGCAAAAGGTCATGAACGCCAGAGAGATCGAGTTAGAGCTCGGCCTTAGCGTGGAGTGCGCTGAGGATGCTGCTCTCAACACTAACAGGGACACGACAATGTCGATCCACGAGTCGTCTATGTCCAAAGGTAAACGCAAGGTTGGAGCTTCTGATGAGGCAGCAGAGGACATGATCGACAGTGGGTCCTGGGACGGCAATGGCAAGCCACGAAAGTTTTGGATCCCAAGCAGCGATTGCAACATTGTGATGGGTGGCAATTCGGAACCCATTATTGCAACTTCGAACAACACAACACTCCAGCGCCGCGCAAGCCGCTTAAGCGCTACAATTCAATCGGAGGACGTCCAGTGGGTTGCTGACTTCGCTGCGGCGACATCACAGCCTCGCGTGCCGCCCCAGATGCCCTCAGCTGACTCCACTCACTCACCTGAGCCGGTCACAATCAGCTGGACTGCCTTCCCTCCATTCCGGTTCTCGTGCGAGTTCCCGAACCCCAGGCATCTCAAGGAAAAGAAGCGGGTCTACAGCCGGACTGTGTTCTATGCCGGATCATTATGGAACATCTACATTCAGAAAGTGGCGTCCTCCCGTAGCAAACAGCTAGGCGTCTACCTGCACAGAGCCAAAGAACGCGAGACCGAGGAAGTCGTCGCTGGTACTGCTGGTTTAGCACAAGGGAGTGTCGATGAACGTATCGGCCAACTGGAACGGGAAATGATTATGCGCAGCGAGCGCCGCGAACGGCGACAACGGCGGAGGACCACCATCGCATCAGACGGAACGGATGGGAATGATATCGACAGCGGTGATAGTGCAGGCATTGATGAAGACCATCCTCTTTCGAACGAGCGAGCCACTCACCTCAATTCTAGAGCGACCATGATGCAGAACCTGCTCTCCAGACGGCATCACAAAGATATGGACATTCTAAGCTCATCGCCGCCTTCAGCAGAGCCTACGTCGAAGGGCCATTCGAACTCTACTCAAGATGCACAGAGTCCAGGGTGGGACTCGGAAGCGGATGATACTGAGGTAGAGAGACTCTCGGCCGCCTCATCTCGCCTCCATATTCCTACCTTACCACCCTACGTTGATGTTCGACCCACGATCAAGACCTATTTCAAGATCTACTCTCCTTCGCGTGGCGGGCGCATGCTATCTGTCTACGAAAGCGCCCCAGATAAGTTTAACTTCTCACAATCCTGGGGCTGGAAGAGCAGTACCTTGATGCTCGACGAGGCCTTATTAGGAGATGATGATGACCCCAATAAGGACGATGGAAACGAAACTGTGTCCGAAAGAGATGGTGCTAGCAGGACCATGAAGGGAAGACGTGATGGCAAATTGAGATTTATGGTAGTCATCGGCAATATTTGATGGACTGACTGAATGCGAGGAGTTCTTGTCTGGACCAGAATGGTTGATGAACGCAGAGCGCTAGATAGCCATTCCCACGTACAGGATTGTTTGCGATTATCGAATGACACTACCGAGGAATTGGGTATGCCTTTGCGTATTAGAATGCACGACTGAGGCGGCAGTGTCAGAGACGGCAGGCGGTGTCTCGCCGCTGTGCAATGTGGGATGTTGCTGCTCGTAGGCTCGTAGGCCATACACAACAACGGGCGTTAGCTCCACCTGTAACCCACCACGATCAACAGTACGCGTTTCACGTTGCACCCGCGCCGCTACAGCTCCGCTTCCCGTATGTTTTCGCGATCGTCTAAAGCCCCAATCTCCTAGTCTTTACTACGTTTTTTTTGCACCTATACACAAAGAGACAACAACATTAGATCTCAAGCCAAGTTGCCAATCCACTGCTTCTGTCCGGGCTCTCTTATAAACCCAGACTCGAATACCTCATTTTAGGATGCCACAGCTATGTAGCTGCAGAGACGAAATGTGCCAGTGGTTCTATACTGAAGATCTTGGAGAGGTTCTTGACCATATACGCAGCGCTCACCGGATTGAGTTTGTGAAGCGTCCAAAGGCTCTCGGCGCGCCCGATTCACATGGGCATCTTTGGTATTGTTTTAGGTGCACGGGAAAGTTGGGTAAAGATCACAAGAGCTTTGATACTCACAGAGCCATGTGGGATCATCTCAATGCGGCACATGACTGCTCTTTGGATACCATTGAAATCACCTGGAGCGAAGTTGCATCTTTGTCTACCTAGCCGGTCCCGACCTGATCTCCCGCATGTGCTGCGCACACCCCAGACATGTTTGAGCACACAGAAGACGGATGCCTCGCCATCTTCGGATTGCCCACTTGCGCAGCCTTTTCCAGGTAGCCATCGAGAGGGAGGATAAGGTCTCACTGAAAACGGGATTGTCGCACCGACCGACGGTATGAAAAGGAATCAATGATAGCCAATAAGGCGGATGGTTACTCTAAGGTGGGCTGCGGTTGCATAGACGCCAAGCCAGTGACGCAAGCGTGCGAGCAAGGAAACTATCTGAACCTCAGCCCGGTAGGTGAAGAAACAGGTTTACACCAGACCCTGATATCATGTCAAAGTCGCAACGGTCGCCAAGAGCAAGGCGCGCATTGATTATACATAGAACTTATCGACGCCCCTGCCGTGCGCGCGAGCGACATCCATTTCGTGCCTTCCACTCGGTGTACCCTTGCAACTAGCCAGCCCTTCCTGCTTTGTGCCCAACTACTTCGATCGCATTTACCTCGTGCTATTGAAGCACAACAATGTCTTCGAAAGCTGTCGCTCAGAAAGGCGACCAGCAGCTCTACCAGCCTGATACCGGTGGCGATATCATTGAGGAGAGAGAGGCTAGTGCCAAGGCTAGTGCGCAGGTGTGTCCATCAATGTCGAATGTATCTTTGAGCTCTTCCTGGCTAATCATATCGCTTCTAGGCAGGTCTAAACCTCGTGAGTATACCCAAGTGTGCAAGCTTTCACTCGACTCAGCTTTAGGAGTTGCACTTGGCCGCTGTGACACTTGCTGATCCTCTCATTCGTGGCCTATAGAACATATTCGGGGCCATCTCAGGCATCTTCTCGGGAAAGAGTAGTAAGAAGACCGAGGAAGATGGTAGCTCGATCGAAGAACACGAGCAAAATGCTCATGTAAAAGGTAAGCATTATTGTGTCTACGCCTCATCAGGGAAGCGCCTGATCACTGATTGGCAGGATCCAGGGGCCGGAGCTGGTAATTTGAACGCAGCGGCTGCTGGTAACGCTGAGCAATATAATCGGCATACCAAAGCAATCCAGTAGTGGTTCCGATGTGCTTAGAGTCCGAGATGTCGACTTATGATATCCTGGAGGGATTTTTTCTCGTGAGCTGCCAGAAGAGCGGAAGTGTGGCACTATAGCCGAAGCTCGTCCCAACAACCCTTTTGGAAGGCGCGCACTCAAACCTTTAACCCATCTGCGCCTCCAAAGCCTTCCAAGCAGCCCTCTGTCTCGACTTTCTCCTAGCTTCCTCGAGATCTTTCTTACTTTCGCTGCTTGTCATACTGTCAACGCTATAACCAAGTTCGCCATCAGCCAACCCATGCAGCAACTTTCTGACCTTTGCTTTGCTCTCATCAATTCTCGTCACCTCGGCCTTCATGCGCTCTACCCTCTCCTCCATCATCATGATAAGACTCTCTCGCGCTTGGTGTGGACGATATTGATTGATCAGGTCATGCATGTTGTACATAAGAGTCTGAAGATGTTTGAGTTGTGGTTCTTGTGCTTCGGGATCGTTCGCTAGCACACCCGTTAGAGATAGGAATGTCGTAAGCAAGCTGCGACTCATTGCAAGCAACTGCGACTGAGGGTTGAGCCTTGCGCTTTCCGTATCCGGGTAGAGCTGCTCGATGTCGAAAGTATTGAGACTCGGACCTGAGGCTTCGAGGTCGACTTCTGCTCCGAATATATTGAGCTTGCTAACAGAGGGTGGAGAAGGCGGTACGAGATACCGGAGCTCGGGAGGAAGCGCGAGTACGTCTATGTCTTTCTTGTCTTCCGAAGGCATGTCGGACGTGGTGTCGAGCGCGCCAGCTTCTCTCCTCAGCTGTCTAAGGCGCGAGAGGTTCTGCCTGGTGAAGTGCTGATAGAACGGCGGTGGCGATGGAAACAGTGCCGCCATGGGCTTCGAATCAGCCATGGTCACTGAGGCTGTCGCGCAATGGCAACAAATGCGCTGTTGATGAGGTCGAAGTGGTATGATCTGAGGAAGAAACGCATTTCACAGCAAGGTCGTCGAGGTTAGAGGTTTAACGCTAGGGCTTAATTGAGTTCGCGAAGTTCGAAGCCTGGGATTGCCGGGGTCCGGGGCCGATCACATCATCATTCACACGCATCAGAAAGCTTCACCCTCTCCCCTTAGAAGTGGACTGTACTCTACTTGGGATGCACTGGCACTGACGCATGCCATCTTATCATTAATATGCCAACTACGGCCAACGGGGATCGCGAGAGGCGCAAGGCAAAATCACCACCCAGCAACGAATTTGGACTGTATGAAACTCTGTATCGATTCTGGCAGCGAAGCTCATATGCAGGCGACTATTTCGGACTGCTGGTCTTGGTGCTCGCATACACTGTAGTCAAGGTCACTTCCGAGCCATTCCATAGCCAATTCCGCCTAGATGATCCTCGCATATCACATCCTCACGCCGAGGTGGAAAGAGTGCCAGTCGGTCCGTTCCTCTGCCATTTGTCCTTTCTTCCCTAAACTGATCATTTTCCTCCAGTCTGGCTATTCGTCTATGCCGGAATCGTCCCGCTCGGTCTCATAGTAGCTTGGGCTGGACTTGTTCGTCCGACGCTTCACAAAGCCCACGTCACCCTCCTCGGCCTTGTAATCTCCATTCTCGCAACAACATTTGTAACAGACATCTTCAAAGACGCAATCGGCCGTCCTCGCCCAGATCTCATCGCACGATGCAAGCCCGACGCTTCCGCTCCTCATGATAAGCTGGTGACGGTGGACGTATGCACGGAAACAAGACACCATGTTCTCCATGATGGATGGCGGTCGTATCCCAGTGGGCATAGTAGCTTTGCCTTCTCCGGTCTGGGATGGTTGGCTCTACTTTTAGCTAGCCAGACACATCTCCTCAGACCAAGGGCGAGCCTTGGAGTCGTGCTGATATGCATGATTCCTCTGCTAGGAGCCTGCTTGATTGCGATAAGTCGGTTGGAAGATTACAGGCACGATGTCTTCGATGTAGTGTCCGGGTCGCTGCTGGGATTTTCGGTGGCTCTCTTGAACTGGAGGAGATATTATCCATCATTGCTTGAGGAAGGTTGCGATGAGCCATACAGTACCACTTCATCAGGGAGAAACAGTCCTGCTGGATATCAACGAGCAAGAGACGAGGAGGAAGGATATGCGAATGACCGATTTATTGCTGTAGATGATCGATAACACGAGCAGACTATGCAACTTTCTCATTTTTGAAGATCTATCTACTTCCGGTCCAGGCTACTGTACAGGACATGCTGCTTTATAAGCATCGACACAAAGGCTGCCAAGACTGCGAAGCCCAAAACCACCGTCCATACGCCCTTCAATGCGCCAATGTATGCTTCTATGACGCCGGCTTTCCAGTCGGGAGGGAGCTCACGTATATAGTCAGGCGAATCTCGAATCCGTGCAATCTGCTCAGCCGCGCCAGGCTGGCCGTCGAACCTTTCGTACAATAGCGATTTGAGCAAATTTTGGAACACTGCACTCGCAATTGTGATACCGATGCTCGAACCGGTCGATCTGAAGGCGTAGGAGGCTGAGGTGATGACAGCCTGATACTTGTGATCAACAGCACTGATCAAAGCGATGAGCGTAATGGTGAGCATAGATCCATAAGCCAAGCCCTCCATCGCGAGGTAAATAAATGGAGGCACGCTTGGGACATTTTCGTTAAACTGCGCGAGGATGAGACTTGCAGCAACAATGCTGATTATTTGGACAAGTATGTTCAGCCAGCGGTACTTGCCAGTCCAGCGCATAATCAATCCAGATCCGAGCGAGCCGATGGCTGTACCTGTGGCTTGAGGGATGAAGAGCGTGCCGGCTCTTGTCGCGCTAACACCTCGAACGACCTGGAAGAAGATCGGTCCATAGTAAATGAGGCCGAAGACAGACATCGTCATGAACCAATTGGTGAGGCAAGCAGCTGCCACAGATTGGTGAGTCAGAAGCCGAACGGGAATAATCGGTTCGCTTGCAACGCGATCTTCAATGAAGATGAAGGCAGCCAGCATCACGCCGCTCAATGGCATGCAAACGTAGACCAGAGGATGATTCCAAGGCACGATATTGCCGCCACTGTTCAAACCAAGGAGGAACAAGACCAAAGCCGAGACCAAGGTGAAAGCTCCAAGGAAGTCAACTCGCTTGATCTTTGCTTTATCCGACTCCTTGACGGGGATCTGCATATATCTGTTATTAGTTTCCTTGAGATACTTGCAAAAAGCACCAACCTTGATCGAAAGTGCACCCCAAATGCCACCCAAGACAATAAATGGAATCTGGATGAAAAAAGCATATCGCCATCCGATTGTATCATTGATGAATCCTCCAAAGACACCACCAGCGCCCATGCCAAGACCAAATACGATGTTTCCCATGCCCTGCCATACTCCTCTTCTCCTCAAAGGGATAAGATCAGATGCCACGAACACCGAGACCGTGTTCAAGCATCCTCCTCCAGTTCCCGCCACCACTCTTCCCAAGACCATTACCCAAGCCTCCTTAGCTAAGCCACATATCAGAGTACCTGTGGCGAAGAACGTGAAAGCAAAAATGAGTCCTGCTCGACGGCCATAGATATCTGTCATTTTTCCAGATAAAGGTTGAAATGCTGCATTCGCGATAAGGTATCCGCTTGCAATCCAAGAAAAACTTGTGCCAGAATTAAAACTGCTTGTAATGGGGCCCGATAGTGTTGCAACAACTGTAGTGTCGAGTGCCGCGAAAAAGCTCACAATCCAAAAACTACCCATCGTTCGAAGCAGCTTCAATGTGCTTGGTTCTTCTGCTAATGGGACATGACCGGCGTCGTATTCGCGCACTTCGCGTTGCGCTTGCGCTTCAAGACTGTTCTCGTCTGCAGCTCCATCTCCAGCAGCTGGCTGTCCATTCTGCAGAAGTGGTGATCTTTCATCTATGGGTTCAGGGTCTAATGTCTGTAGTCGATCTTTTTTCGGCATTATAAATTATACTGGTATCGGCGATATCACATATACTGCCAGGTGTTGCGAGCCGTGCAAAAGTACCGGCGTGTATGAGCAATGAAGAGAAAGTAAATTGGTAGAAGGCCGAGATGTCGTCAGGTTGAACTTCGGCAATTGAAACCGAAGCTTCCTCTTTGAGCGCCAGACATCGAAGGCGCCTTCCTTCAAGATTGGCTTACGTGAGACATCAATCTCATCGCAGAGTCTGGAAAGGCTACCAGGTAGCATTCAACTGATTGTGATATCGTTTCAAGTCAAGCATTTTTGAAAGTTGACGATAGGCAATTGATACGCAAAATCGGGTTTCTGCCAGCCAAGAGCATCAAGGATGTTGTCCGTGGTAGGGCACGAGAAGTGGTATTTGATTGAGCTAATTCTATCGCATCTTTACGGCCATGTCCATCCTCTATCGTGTAAATACCTCGCCAATGGTGGATTTTCTCGTTCCCCTTATACCAATCCGAGAGGGCATGCGCTCCAAAAGCAAAGGCTGAGACCAGCCTGCCGTATCTGAGACAGCAACCGCAGCTGCTGTCACCCGGCGGAGTGACGCCTTGCACCCGTCAATATACTGACCGAATATTGGACTTAGGAAGCCGAAAAGTAGAGATTAGACTCCATACTTCATGGTTTGCTCCAGCGTTTCCAGCCCATAGATCACGAAGATGTCGATGATATGTTGTCCGAATGTTTATTCGATCGCAAGCTTTATAATGATCGCATGCGCAGGGCCGAATAGCTGAAGACGTCAGCCGATATCAAGAGTGTCAGCCACTTTGGGCGCATCAGATTGGACTCACGACGGCATAGACCATCAACGCATCGTCAACAAGTAGCCGACGTGCTGTGTGGCATTTGGTATACAGCCGAAGGACCACAACCAGTATCGACACTCAAAGCAGAGCCCAAACTTGCTAAAGATGCAATAGCGCAAAGCGGCAGCCACAGACGTATCATGCAAGGATGACCTGGTTGTCACATCTACAGTAGGGGTTATGCCGACATACCGTTCGTGCCGATTCCTCCCAAGACTGCGCATACCGATTCGAGCGCCGGTGGCGTTGACCTGTCACCGCACGGTCTGCAAATGCGGAGGGAGAGCGAACTGAGATTGCTCGACCCGGTCAAGTCGACTCCAGACTAAAACTATGGGCAATGGAACATAGTCTATGCCAGATCGCTAGCAGATCAGTCACCAATGACACTTGAGCAGTCATAAACGATGGGTCTAGGCTGGCTGGCGTATGGAAGCAGTCGCCCCGGCGTATACTTGTACGCTGGACTAGGCCTTCGATGACCTGGCAATTATTCTTGTAACGCCAGGGAAACGGCGTCAAAGAGTACGCATTGGACACAATTGCGTCCTCGTCTTCTCAATTCGTCGATGACTGCTCCGGATTTGCAGCCTGTGATGGTGCAATTTCGCTCTTGTTCGCGTTCACGGTGCTGCATACACGCTTAGACAGCAGACTGGTCTCCAGAACGACACCCCTCTGCATCAGCGCTGTCTTCAGGTAGTTTCCTTCACGCACAGCATGCTTATATGGACATCTCCGAAGGGACTATTGTGGGAAAATGGGCATCAAGATAAGTGATGGCATTAATTGCCGCTCATGGCAGCAGGTCAATCTATAATTGCTTAGCTAGTATTTCGCTATGCATGGGAAGAGGGTACTTCTCGTGGCCGGGAACTCATGCCGGACTTCCAGTTCTCAATGCTGACTGATCTGTGCAGAGGGGGCGAGCATGCTCCAGCCCTGTGTTGCCAGTCCATGCTAGGAATTGATTCACGTCCTCTAAGCATGCCAAAGAGCGCGACATGTGCATCATGCTGTCCTCGTTGCCGTGCAAGGACAAACCTACTGAATGCATTTATCCTCTGCTTGCTAGGATTGCCCCAAGATCGTCTTCTGGCATCCAGACTTACAGATTGTAGTAGAATGCGACGTGCAGGGTTTCAATCCTCAGGATCGTCAGTCTTGCCGAAATTCCATTTCGTCCGCACCTGATCCTTCGTCATCGGCTTTCCAGAACCTGTGAATCCAACCTAGGAGCCAAGTCAGTAGATTTCTCGGGGGAGAGCGAGCACTAGGGACATACCTTGGCACCTGGTAAGTCAGGCGTGCGAAATTGGCTGTCCTTTTTCAATTTCGTTGATCCGCCGACTGCGGGCTTCTTGGGTCCTGATTTTTGCCAATCATTCCAACTGCTCTTTCCTTTCTCTAGCGCTCTCTGCCCCTTGAGCTTCTTCGGCGCAGGAGCCATGCGTGTAGGACCATCACTGACCTTGCTAGGTTCCTTCTTCTGCAAAGCTGTCGTGTCTATCAAAGGTGCAGCAGAGATGACTGTGGCATGTGAGGTGGCTTTCGGCGATAGTGGGGGTGGTGGAGGCGGGATCGCATTAGTAGGCACAGGTGTACTGTCGGCTTTTCGTTTCTTATTACTCTCAACAGGTCGTACCTCGTGCTTCCGCTTCTGCTCCTTCTCATTGTAGCCAGTAAATTTGACAGTGTAAACGGGATCTGAGGAACTACCAGTTTTGGCAACTATTGTTGCCGGATACCATTGCCTGTCGGCGGAATACTTCGCTTGGACGGAGTCGCCGACACTGAAATTGACACGGGTCTCTTCTGGAGGAGGTGGAGGCGCCTCGGCGGTGGATGTCTGAAATTTGGGGTGCTTGCTCATGTCATATTTGGGAGGCAGATGGCTGGGCGGCGGTGGAGGGGCGGTGGTTTGCGACCGCTTTGCTGCTGAGATTTGGGCCTTGAGGTCTGCAATCTGTGCTTTGAAGGTCGGGACCAGGTCGCGCGCGTCGTTGTCGTCCGGATCCATTTCCAATGCCATAGTGCACGTATTGAGTCCATCTTCGGCCTCTGCGAGCTCCTGCTCGAGTTGCGCCAGATCGCTCATCGTAGTCGCAGTCGCTAGCCGAAGTCGTGGAGTTGCCGCGATGATGATATGCTGCGATGGCTCTGGTTACGACGTGATACCCGGCGATCTGAACAATGTGGGTGTTGACTGCGCACGTGCAAGCAGCGCAACCTGGAGGCTGGAGAGCGCAAGAGTTGAAGATGTTCTTGGCGGCGGGTCACCAAAACTCTAAAATGTCCCCTCGAGGAATTCATGTTCACTGACGAGGAAATGACGCGCAGACGGTAGCGACTCCCCTGTAAACGATGCGCTCGATTGCAGGGTCGGTACACGAGCAGCAGCAGCCACGCGCAAGACATGGACGTCGTGCAGACGTGAATAATAACAGTTGAATGTTGCAAGCAACGTCAATTCGATGCCACTTGAAAGCTTAACCTCGTGCCTCCGCTGGCTGGATTTATCAGCAACCTCCATCATCAGCTAGACTCTTCGATGTCGCAGCCTTCGGGGGACCGCCGGGTTTCTCGCCTTCCCACGAAATCCTCGTCGCACTGTCTGCTGTCTACCAATCATCCTGTCTGACCACCACTTGCCATTTTCGTGTACAGCGTAGCGTGCCGCGGTCTCTTCTCGTTGGCACTTTGCCTCCTGCCGACGCTGCGGCAGAAGAGTGAGAGTGAGCGAGCGAGCGAGCAGACCCTGACCGCAGCCAACTCCCTCCCAGGCTCCTCCGGTGACAGCCGTTGCAGGCCACTGAGTGCACTACTTTCGCCACCATCCTGCCGCCAACAGTCTTCTTCTAACAAGACACTGCGACTGCTGCTCCGCTCCGCCACCGCTGTCACGTTGAGCGCGCGCATCATAGCCCGAGCGGTGGAAAGGCCGAGAAAAGAGGTATGCCCATTGCAACAGCCCGGCCCAGCCCTGTCCTGCAATGGAACACACAGCTTCGGTGGGGTTGATCGCCTTGCTCCATCCGTCGCTACTGCGCATCCGCCGCACCATAATCCTCCCTCAAGACTCACCTGGCCTCGTCAATCTCACTCTTTCCCTTGTGCCTTCGTCTTCTCTTCGACAACTGCTGACCAGCGGCCTTAGCCACTCCACCCACATCGATGGCCGGTCAGCTAACAAAGCCAAAAGATCAACCTACACCTTACTTGTCCTCCAATCAGCAGGATCTCCTACTCGCCGCATTGAACTCGCAAGCTGGTACTCAAGGGCAAACCACATCGGTCGGCGACGGCCTGTTGAAAAGATCAGGCTCACACCCCGCAGCACAGATCGGCACCATGAGCGGTGCCAATGGTACGCTCTTCATGAGCCCGCAAGACGCGGCGCTCGACAACTTCGACACCAAATACACTCCAGCCTTCGATTATCTCGATGGCGACGATTTTGATTTCGACAATGCCGATCTAGGCGGAGAAATGATCGGCGCATTGCGTGGAAGCGGCTCTGGCGACGACTCTCAAGTGAGCAATGGCGATGGCCACGAGAAGCGCAAGAGTCCAGACGAGAATGGAGAGGCTCCAGAAGGCGACGCCAAGAGGCAGGAAACAGAAGAAGGCGAGAAAGGCGCTAAGAAGCCCGGTAGGAAACCGCTCACCACCGAGCCGACGACAGTGAGTACTTCGCAGCAGCATATCCAAAATGCATACCCTGACTTTGTTTCCCAGAAACGTAAGGCACAAAATCGAGCGGCACAGCGCGCATTCCGCGAACGCAAGGAGAAACACCTAAAGGATCTGGAGACTAAGGTCACTGAGCTGTCCAAAGCTCAGGAAGCTGACAAGCACGAGAATGGGCTGCTAAAAGCCCAAGTGGAACGCTTGCAGATTGAATTACGTGAATATCGCAAGCGGCTGTCCTTGAACAGCGGCGCTGTGCGCGGATCACCGCCACTCAGTGCTGTCGGTGGACAACATCGCAGCAACAGCGCTGGATCGTACAGTGGGGGGTTTCAGTTCGACTTTCCAAAATTCGGTGGCCTTCCCGGAAGCGCCTTGTTCGGAAACCGGAAGCTCTCCCATGGTAATAGCCCCATCAAGAGGGCCTCCGGCAATACTCCTCCAGTCTTGACTCAGTCGCCAACGAGTCTCAATGGACATCGAAACTCTTTGTCACGGGAGCAAAACTCGCGCCAGAACAGCATGGGTAGAAGCATGAGCCCTCAAAATCTTCACGGTACCGGATCCAATGTGACAAGCCCAGCACAACTAACCAATTTCGACGCAACGTTTGCGTCGTACAGCACCAACAACAACATGCATGGCTTCGCCAGTACACTCCCTCAAATGAACAACGATGGTTTTGGAGACCTATTCAGTCCAAGCATCCTCAAGGGTGCCAACTCTGACGAGTATTTTGCCGACTCCAAACTCAACACACACGCTTCGTCGGTTTCAACCCTCGATAACGGCGGCGACAGTACTGCTGGGCTGGATCGAGTCTTCCAATTCAATGGCGGCAGCATCAGTGATAGCACATCCCCGAGCACCAGCTCGTCCAGTCAGTGGAACGCAAATGGCAATAGCTCTTGTGGCACATCTCCTGAGCCTTCTCACGACAGCCCTGCGCTTAAAGACAACAAGGAGAAGCCTGCGGAGAACTTCTGCGACAAGATCAACCCCAACAAACAGCAGACGAACACTTCTCATGTCGCGAAAGCAGACTACAGTTCACAGACGGGTCTCAATTCTATGTTCGGATTCCCAAATACCGACTACAATGTCCCGTCCCTCAACAGCTTTGACCCGGTGCTTTTTGGCGATTATCGAGAAAGCAACGACACAATTATTGGAGCTGGCGGTGACTTTACTGGCGGCTTCTTCGATGATGCATTAAATCCGTCATCTTTTGACATGGGCTCTCCTAGCAATCTGTTCGGCATTCTTCAATCGCCCCAGCAGACACAAAGCTCGTTGGCTGTAAACAAGTCACCGTTGAACGCATCCACGCCAAGCAGGCACCTGATGGCAGAAATTGAGAAGACTCGTGACGGAGACAACGACGAGCACCTGGTCTCTGCTCAGCCGCGGAAGAAGGATGCGGAAGGCAAATACGTCAGCTGCAACAGTATTTGGAACCAGCTTCAATCGAATCCTGATTTCCAAGAGGGCAAGTTCGATCTAGATGGTTTGTGCTCAGAGCTTCGCGCCAAGGCAAAGTGCTCCGAGTCAGGCGTGATGGTTGATCAGGATCATGTGGATGCTGCTCTGAAGAAGCTTGGCCAAAAGGACGAAGCTGGTAAGCCTTTTGAAGTTCCATCTCTGATGTTTGAGCAGGACAGCTGGTGAGTCTGTCACATCAGTTGATCGCACTCCAGTGTTTACTGACTTCATCTTAGGGATAACGTCATGAGAAAGCTCCAAAATGGAACTCGCGCATGATCGGCGACCCAACAGAATGGGTATGGAGATGAAGGTATGAAAGGAAATGACCTCCAAGCTCGACTGAATGGCTACTGCAGCCCATTCGCTATTGCAACTTGCTACATCATGGTTACAAAGCCGGAGTTGATAGGAAGGATTTCGGAGTGCGCGGCACGAAAGGATTAGAGAGGGCGAGCTCCATTTTGACTTGATGATGGCCAGAAAGCTGTATGTTACACAGATGAGAAATAACGACTTGACCCTCAAGCATTTCCAAGAATCGGGAAGACAGTAACATGCACTCGATAAGAAGCGTGGGTTGCGTGGCTCCTTGCGCCAAGTCCTTGCCCTGTTGTCCCTGGCAACCCTAGCATCGAAACACGGCATCCACATTCCAGTTGCGATGGAATGATTGACTGCAGACGCCTCTGCAGGCAAAATGCCGAGCTCGTCACACCAACGCGATAGCCCTGCTCGCCGACAACGAAGACGGAGAACACATCATCGGACGGACAGCAATGGCGAGTTGCTCGGTCGGTTCGAGGAGCGGGAGAGAGACCGAGACGTGACGCCGCCAAGCCCCACCAAACGCAGAAGTCACAACCCAGACGGAGACAGAGATCGTGACCGCGATCGTTCCAGACCACGGCGGAGTCATCGCGAGCATAGAAGAAGTTCGCGAGCGCCCGAGAGTGAATATACCAAAAGTTCGAGTACCGCGCTGAGCTCAGGGCAGCTTGCTCAGCTCGATGAGCTTAACCAGAAGCTGGGCTGGAATGAGTACGATAAAGTTCCACAGGCCCCGAGGCGACGGTGCGATGAAGCGCCCAGATCCGAATACGAATTCGACCGCGAGCGAGAACGTGAGCAACGAGAGATCGAGCGCGAACGACGCCGCCAAGAGCACAGAGAGCGGAAAAGGCGGCGCAGGGAGGAGGAAAGGGCAGCAGCACTTGCACTTGGACCAGAAGAACAGAGCTTTGCATATGAACATCCGAGTAACCTCGAGCGCAGGGGAGAGCGTAGAGATCGAAAGGAACGCCGTGTAGCGAGTGGCCAGGCGTTAGAACGTGGTGGTGGAGGACCTCGGGGTTATGGTGACGCATATCATACAGACAAGGCGGAGCACCCTGAAGACATTCGGCGGCGTGATGGCGATAGCAGCACCGATCCATATTATTTTGACCTTGATGAAGAAGAAAGAAAGAAGAAGCGTCGCAAGAAGATCTTCATCGGAGTCGGTGTAGTGATACTTCTGCTGGCCATCATAGTCCCTGTGGCTGTGGTTGTCTCAAAGAAGAAGGGCGGAGAAAACAATAGCAGCGCCGGAGGAGCAGGCGACAATTCGACCAAACCGGCAAATTCCAACCTGGATGGCATTTCACAAGACAGCATACCGCAGCAGTACCAAGGAACGAGCTTGGACCCTTTCACCTGGTACGACACGGATGATTTCAATGTGACTTTCACGTCGACATTGGTGGGAGGGCTACCTATCATGGGACTGAACAGTACATGGGACGACGGTAAGCGCGCAAATGATAATGTGCCGCCACTGAACGAAGACTTCGGCTACGGTACTACACCCGTCCGAGGAGTGAACTTGGGTGGGTGGCTCAGCATTGAGCCTTTCATCACACCGTCATTCTTCTCCAAATTCACCACCCATGACAATGTCGTAGATGAATGGACGCTTTGCGAGAAGCTTGGGCCGACGACTGCCAAAAGTACTCTCGAGCAACACTACTCGTCGTGGGTGAAGGAATCTACTTTTGCAGACATTCAGGCAGCTGGATTTGATCACGTCCGCATCCCATTCTCTTACTGGGCTGTAATAACTTACGATGGAGACCCATACGTTGGCAATGTCTCGTGGCGGTACCTACTCCGAGGCATAGAATGGGCGCGCAAATATGGCCTCCGAGTCAATCTGGACTTACATGGAGCCCCGGGATCGCAGAATGGCTGGAACCACTCAGGTCATCAAGGCGAGATCGGTTGGTTGAACGGAACAGATGGCACGCTGAATGGAGACCGCACAATTGCTATTCACAAACAGCTTTCGCAGTTCTTCACTCAGCCGCGATACAAGAATATCGTGACAATGTACGGTCTGGTCAATGAGCCTCGCATGGTCGAGCTCGACCAGAGCACAGTACTTGCATGGACCAGTAAGGCTGTGGAAGCAGTTCAAGCGAACAATTTCACCGGAATCGTCGTGTTTGGCGATGGGTTCATGGGCCTCGACAATTGGCAGGGCAAGCTGACGGGCCAAACAAACCTGCTCCTCGATGTTCATCAGTACGTCATCTTCAACGTGGATCAGATCGTTCTCAATCACCACGACAAGATCAACTTCGCATGTGGAGGATGGACTGCTCAAGCGCGACGATCCCAGGACACGGCAACAGGATTTGGACCGACGCTTTGTGGTGAATGGTCACAAGCTGACACAGACTGCGCGAAGTACCTCAATAACGTTGGGGTTGGATCGCGGTGGGAAGGCACATTGAACATGGTGTCAACCCCTGGAGGGAGCAGCGACGGTAGTGTACTGACACCGACTTGCCCGACCAAGAACAGTCCCCAATGCTCCTGCGATGGCGCAAATGCCGACCCTTCAGACTACTCTGATGAGTACAAGCAATGGTTACTCATGTTTGCCGAAGCGCAGATGTATTCTTTTGAGCAAGGTTGGGGATGGTTCTACTGGACTTGGCAGACTGAGAGTGCCGCGCAGTGGGATTATAAGAGCGGGCTTGCCAATGGCATTATGCCAGAGAAGGCATATTCGAGAAGCTTCAATTGCTCGAGCGATATTCCTGATTTCAGCGATTTGCCCGAGTACTATTAGAATAAGCGTTGGATAGCATAGCGTTGGTGCATGGGTTGTGTTGGTGCACATATGGACGAGATTAGACAGCGATGCCTCGCTATGTACTTAATGATGAACGATTTGCTTGGAGGTGTTGGTGGACACGCCCTCGGTCCTAATGGTGAAGACGAAGCCTGCAAGCACAAAACGAAGACAAGGCTCTGGTACTTTAGTGACTGAGTGTGATTGTCTTGGCATTATGACGGCTGTCCCACTTACCTCGAACCTTTTTTGCTCATGTTCCAGATGATCAAATGCTTGAACAGGACGACAGGCGCCTTCTGCCCGCGGGTTCAGTCAATCACCCACGGATTCCTGCACAGGTCCATCGAAGGATCAGGTACACGGAAGGCAACATGGAAATGCATCCTCGACTAACTGCCTTGTGTCAAAACCATTCACGACCGACTACCTTATCTTCAGACTTATGTTTCTACAATCGCATTTGTGGGGATCGGCGTGGCAAGCTTTCAGCACGGTTAGAGCTTGACCAGTCTTGAGTGGGATCGTTCGGCACTACCTGTCTGCACTGCCTTCTGGATCGTCCTTGGTGTCCTGTAGGTTCCGAACAACAATGGAGAGGACGAATGAGTAGGGAGAGAACAGTTGGTCGCGGCACTCTGGACTGGAGGGTATTGTGCTGCACGGCGTTTGAAGGGGTCTTTTTCAAAGCGCCAGTGTTCGCGTATAGTAGTAGAAAGGTTTATCAGTGGACTGCGGGATATACACACACACGCAGTACCTCGTTTCCCTCCTAACGCTGCACTTCACTCTCGACTTGTTGTGCTCTGCTATCTCTTGGTGAAGCATATGCGCCCATAGGACTACTGTCTCTTCAGGAATTTGGGTCCGCGAATATAAGGACACGAATACTCTTGGCAACAGTTGGAAAAAGTGAACGGAGGAACGGAGATGAAGAAAATTACAAGCTGGATGACCTCTAATTCTGCGAGGACATCAGCACATACTGAACGACCGAGAATATGTGGCCGAGGAGGAGCTGGAAACATGCGTATGTTATCGGATAGTACGATGGAGATTGGACACCGGCGCTCACTGTTCATTGTAGACACTCCTTCCAAGATAAAAGCGGCTGATGAGGAAGAGTCACGACTCACAGCTCAGCTTACCAGCATGCACTCGCACGAAGTCGAACAAGGTGGGCCACCTGACTCCGCGGTTGATGGTTGGGCGGACTGACGAAGTGACAGTGATGAGGAGAAAGCGACGGAGAGATTCGATTTTCTCATTCCGATCCAAAACCAGCTTCAAAAGTAGCTCTTCTTTCATCATCGACAAGCTCTTCCGACGTTCTTCGAGCGTCTCAGACGCCGAGACAAGGTCAATGAGCTCCGAAAGTCCGGTCCCTATTGAGGCTGTGAGAAGTCCTTCACTGGCAGAGTCTCCAAACCCGAGCGAGTCTTCGTCGAATCCTTCAGGATAGTTTATTTAGCGTCACAATGATACCCAGTTGCTTTCTTCAGCAAGACCGTCACTGGGCCGTGTATATGCACCAACCACGACGAGCGAGTGCCCTTTGATCCACGCAGACTCATCGCTACAGAGGAATAGTGCAGCATCTGCGATGTCTTCTGGTCTCCCATGCGCATTCCATGGATGTCTGACCGCCACATTCGCCGCAATCTGCTCATCTGCGGTGATGTGCCTTATCGTAGGCGTCTCGACAAATCCTGGACACACTGCATTGACGTGTATGCGATCTTTTGCATAGCCCATGGCCATTTGTTTCGTCATGGCGATAACTGCAAACTTCGAGGGGATGCACGCCTGCAGCAGAAAGCCGTTAGCAATATGCAATGTCTTGGTCGGGATGGAGGCATACTGGAGCGCAGGGAGAGGCCAAGGTTCCCTGGAGTTCATCAGCTTGTGTGTATAACATGTCGTTCTCTCGCAGCCGTTTGTGCTTGACTGGCAGGTGCGAGATCTACAACAGCCTGAAGATAGGACCTGTAGGGATGTAGGGATGGGATGGGATGGGATGTGTTGAACGAAAGTTACCGCGTTACCCGCCAACGCTCGTCGCTACTGTTCTGCAGCGTGCATTTCGCCAGCAACAAGCTGTCATTCTGTGACTTCCAGTCGCGTCCATCGTCTTGCTACATCTTTCCAAATGCAAACTCTAGTTCTCGTGCGAGACGAAAGCCTTGCACACCAACAATGTCCCACCTTCCGCCTGCATCGCCAGCCACATGGCATGAAACACGGACCACGGCATTAGTCGCCATGAATACATACATACAGTACGCGACTCGAAGCACAAAAGGCGCGCGAGAGCGTTGAGGAGATGTTCCAGGAGCGTGGAGTAGCTGTGTAACAGGCGGTCGGCGAAATCGGAAGATCATTCTGCTCCCCATCTGCCATCTGGTGTCAGCCCGTTACGATGGCCAGTCTGTCGACAATGACTCGACTGTACTCAATCTCCACCTGGTGCGCCACGATTCAACCTCTGCGCGGCTCTTCGTCGGATGCCCAGATGCAGTCAATTTCAGTACAAGAGCGCGGCAGATGAGACGAAGCGAGAGCATTCTTGGGAGTGATGACTTGACTCTGCAGCCTCTTACATCTACACTCGTGACCATCTCGTGGCCAATTGCTGCCGCAACTCCACAAGAGCAAGAAGGCGGACAGGCGATCACCGAACTGCTGCCCAGGAATCGACAAGTCATGCATTGATGCTCTGCTGCCTCCAGCATACTGTCGACCAAGGAAAATGCTTCACACCGATCCTCCAAGTCCCCAATGCGGAAAGTCACACGCCTTGCTTGCCTGCCACGCCTCTCCCGATGTTGTGTAACTTGCACAGCAGCGTCTGGTCCATGGCTCTGAGCTCTCGGTCACCTCACGAAGACGCAAGCTCGGCCGCGAAGCCCGACCATTTTCGTGAGAAATGTCGCTTCCCGTTGTGACCACCGTCTCGTGGTTTTTCTGCATCTGGCGTTTCATTCTTGCCTCGCTGAGCCAGCATCATCCTAGGACAAGTCGTTCTGAAGCTTTGAATATCCGCTAAATCCTCCATCAGGCATGTCCCTCGCTATAGCTTGTACCCAGGAACTGAACTGAACCTCGCCTCTGGCGTTCGTTCACACACTGCCCTCCTGTCATCAGAGACCGTCTTCAATCGGGCGATGCACGATCTGAATGCGGAAAAGCTTTACTGGCCAACCTACAGACAGAGCCCATAACGAGCATGCAGATACCACCAATGGAAGTCCTCCTGTCATGGCCAAAACCGAACTACGACGATCCCACTACACGAGGCGAGGCACTTTTGGTGCTGATGATATGTTTTAGCATTCTGGTGGGCTTGGCAGTTGCTGGCCGCTTTTACTCGCGTTTGGTTGTGAAAAGCTGGTTTGGATGGGACGATGGAGCAATCATAGTTGCTTTTATTTTAGTAAGTCCTTGGAAGGAATCGTTCCCGGCGCATTCGAATCTCACGTGTCGCAGACTCTTGCGCTGAACGTAATTGTGATCCTGGCGAATCGCAAATTTGGATGGGATCGCCATATATGGGACGTCAAGCCAACGATGTACGTATGGACGACCAACAAGAAGATGATTTACTAAAGGCTGCCCAGGATTCAAAATGCGAACATAGCTGCCTTCACAGCGAAGCTACTGTTTGTGGGCGCCGCGACCTTCACGCGGATAAGTTTGATATGTTTCTATTATCGTTTGATACGCGATTCCGGCATTGCATGGTTTGCACATGTACTTCATGCCAGTATGGCCTTCGTGGTGAGTAGCCCTTTGTGTATGAGGCACGACTCCACGCAAACTTGTGCGGCACCTTCAGGAATAGCAGCACTGTCTCCGCGCGTTGTCTTGGAGTGTGCCTCTTGTGAATCACTGCTGACCTTCATACCCATTGCTTGTAGGTCGGACTTGGATTGGCCTTCACCTTTATTGGTGTGTTCCTCTGCGTGTCAGTATCATGCTCTATCAGTGACTTTTCAACCATGCTGATCAGATGCCAGACCGGTGCAAGCTTATTGGATCTACCCGCCCATAGCCAACTACCACTGTCTGGACGAAGGAACTGCGACTCTCACCATCGGTATATTCAATTGCTGCGCAGACTTGCTTACCACAATTCTACCGATACCTCTTGTGTGGCGACTTCAGATGGCTCTGCGCCATCGAGTTGGTATATCTCTCCTCTTGAGCCTGGGTTTCATCGTCACTATCGCTGGCGCTCTGCGCACATACTTTATCTGGCAATCATTGATAGGCACTTGGGACACGACCTGGTACTCGTACCCCCTGTGGATCTGTGCTGCTATTGAGATTGACATTGCTATCGTGAGTTTAGTAGCGCAAGCAAAAGTGCATCGAGGACTCACAGTCGTTCCAGATATGCGCTTGTGCGCCGGCCCTAAAGCCATTGTTGCATATGCCCATCTCCCGAGTGACTTCGAAGTTATCCGAGAAGCTCTCCTTCAGTTCTAGAGGTTTCTCACGATCACGAGCCGCCTCTCGCGGCACACTGTCGTCCAGCATGGGCAAGTCGAAGTCCTCCCTCTTCGGTACTCCTTGGCGGAAATCACCAGCTGACAGCGTTTGGGACGGTGACGATGAGTATGGCATGCTGGAAATGCTTCGTTCTTATCCGGACAAGAACACAGTGGTAACTGCAACTGCGACCGCAACTCATGGAGAGGATGATATTACTTCATGGTCGATTGCTGAGCCTCCTGCGAACAAGCCAGTACGCAAGCCAACACTTGAAATTATGAAACGGCAATCAGTCGAGATGTCAGTCGACCATACAGTAGACAGAATTCCGGTCGAACGGCGACCTGCCGAAGCTTTTGGCATGAAATAACACGAGGCATATAGGTTCACATTAGCACAGTACGGCTCTGCACTGGTGGTTGTAGATCGGCGCACGGAAGATACCCAGGGTGGAAAGCAAGCTGCATTCGAGGAATGCGACTGGTAGAGGTTGGCAACGCCCGGGATGACTTGGGAAGGAAACCGTACGTTAGCAAGAGATTTTGAACGTTTCAAAAAGTGCCATCTGTGTAGCTGCGATCTCATACCCTCCCTTCCCGGCTCCTGTGACGCCTTTTCAAAAGCCGAGGAAGCATTATCTTCGTGGCATTCATGCAACGTAAAACTCATGCCGCCACCTGCTTCGCAAGCGTGGACAGCTCAGTACTTGGGTATCATCTAGTTCTTCACGCCGGAGCTAGGGTCGTTCTTTGGGTAGCCATAATCCTTGCCGGTGGTGTCTACGAGACCAGCCTTGTTCTTGCTACCCTGTGCCACAGCGTCATTTGGAAGACCACTCAGTCCCTCAGCAGCCTCACGACCTACACCCTGTCCTTGCACATTGCCACGGATGGAGTCTGGGTCTGCTCGTGCCACACTCTCACCAGTTGCTGGCTGGCGGAGTGCTGAGTTGCCGTGGGAGAAGCCGCCGCTGATGCCGCCAGAGCCGACGTTGACAGTTCGAGCGTCGGCGCTGTTGAAGTCGGAGGCTGCTGGTGGCTGATCTGGAAGTGGAAGTTTGGCTTGACGCTCCGCGATGATCTCGGCCTTGTTCTTGTCTGCAGAATCGACGATAGACTATAAGAGCTGTCAGTACCAAGAATTGCAAACCATACTCTTTTGGACTGATGATTTACCTGGAGACCTGCAGCAGTCGAGTCGGCTGGGATATCACCGCCGTGGGCCTTGGACTCGCGCTGTTCGACCTTGCGAACGTCCTCCTTTGTGAGGTGGTATGCTTGCTCGGTGCCAGACATGATGATTGTGCAGTGAAAACGTGTCTAAATGGTGATGAGCATGGGTTCTAGCTTTCCTTTAAGGGTTCCTTGGACAGCCATACCTGTCGGTGGTTTGATGTAGGGAAGCGGTGATTGAAGCTGAAGTAGTATGCCAGAAGCTGAGATTATGCAGAAGTCAGTGCTGTTGACTGGTGATGATCGTTCCGGTTCCTGAGCAACGCTTAAAAAGCTCGTGTGGTTCAATTCGAGAAACGTCATTATTTTGTCACAAGCAAAGCAAACTTTCTCGGCCAATCATTTTTCGGTCTTGGCGGGCAACTCGAAATATAGTCGTTGCGCGGTCTCTAGATTGGCACCAAGCCTCTATGCCTCAGATTCGACATCGACTTGCACAGATCACAAACTCACAACCCATTGCGCGCGAAACCACGTCTCCAGAGTACCGCAAAGCTCATGTCGACTGGCATCCTCCCCACACGAGCGTTCGTCTCTTCCTCCAACCACTCCAAAAGCCTTCTCAAGTCCGGTTAATCAAGACGGCGGGCGAATTGTTGTTGCACCATGTCCCAAACACTGAGCAGCCGACCGTGATCCAAAGTGTACTTGCCAGAAGGAATAACGTGAAGATCAGATGATCGGTAGCGGTCCGGAGTGCAGCAATTTGCGAGACGTTCGACGTAAGGTCGGAAGACATAGGCGATATCGATAAGAAGTTTAGACCGCGTCGATGAATTCTCTTGTACACATTAGGCAATGTAATGTGCACTGATATGCTGCGGATGAGAAGAATTACGCGCCTGCGTTGGAGGCTGGCATGCTCCAAGAGCTCTATAAGGCGGGTGTTATCGAACGTATTTCCAGCGCGCTGCCGAAATGAAATTGGTTTGTAGGATGGCCCAGACCGGACAATACTGGTGTAGATGCTGAAATGGGGCATGGCCGGGATATTGGGATCATCTGCCTTTGCCTGCCTCCAGCTATACATGAAATCGTCAAGGTCGATCTGGTTCTCAAGATGCAAGACTGCCTGAGTCTGTTTGCTCATCCTAAGACCACCACTTTTTTCGAACAAGGCTGATGAGCACGGCGCCCTGACTGGACTGTGCAGTGCTTTGTGTAGCATAAGATGGTGCAATGTCCTTAGCAGACCAGCTTCTATAGTCGGCAGCACCCAGAGCTGGAGGTTCTCTCTGAGGTTGAGAGCCGGGTTGTCTAGGCGTGTCCTGCTCTTCCGCATCTTCCTGCTCAGAGCCTGATTCGTCGTTGCCATCGATCGATTCGTCTAAGCTCTGCACCGCACACTGCTTGCCCTTCTTGCGTTTGGCCATCTCAACAGTCACTTTTTGTCTGAGTCGACCGATGTTAGTCTCGAGCACCTCATTATCGAACTCTGGCGGGGTGTCCTGGTTGTGTACAATGATTATCTGGCCAGAAAATGGGATCGCCTTGGTGTGGGCTGGGGGTAGATGAGCCTCCCATTTCCAAGTATATTGTGGTAGGCCCTTCGCGGCAGCAGTGTGTGGATGGTTTAACGCAGATTTGGCGAAGAATCTGTCTCTCGACAGTTGCGATGTATGCGTTATTTCAGTAGCCAGCAGTTCGAGCGCAGTCGCTAGAGAGTCGTCCGAAGGCTTGCAGGTAAGTGTTTTTGGGCCGAGTGTTGTTCTGATCGACTTTCGAGTTACTCTTTCTCTTCAGCTGCTGTTTGGCAGTCGAGGCTTTGGGCTTTTTGCTGGTAGCTTTTGGACCACTGTCGTCTTCTGTCTTGGTCGTCGGCCCACGCCTTTACTTAACTGCCGGAGGATTGTTGGTCATCTTCGTCTTCTCCATCGTCCGTTCGCCCACGCTTGTTCTTGTTCTTGGTCTTGTTGCTGCTGGCGGAGATACTCCAGACAGCTGAAGCGGCCGCGGTGTTTGCGGCATGGGCGGCACTCCGCTCGTCTTATCGCATAAGACAATCGTATTATCAATGGGACAGGACCTACCTTGCAAGACAAGCGTTGGATGCTTCTAAGGAAGGTTCTATTTATTTATATATATATATAAACTAGTTAGTAGAGATCTAGCTAGACTAGTAGAAATATAGTAGATAAAATCTAGTTTTCTAGACAATATCTAAACTAGTAGTAAAGATATAGTTCTTAGTACTACTTATTAACTAAATAAGTTCTACTATATTACAATCACGGGCCTAGTTGGCCTATCTAGAGTCGAAATAGGCTAAGAAGGCCCGGGGCGACCCGTCTTGGCCTATAGGCATATATCTTCCCCCTAGATACCTCTCTTCCCTTTCTTCCTTAGTAATTCGAGTAGTTCTAATCGAGTACTATATACTACGCATTATATACCTCTTTCAATACACGAATTGCTCTCCTAAAGCGTACTACGTAGTACTCAAAATGGTATAGAAGAAAGCAAAGGCCTCGGTATCCAATCCGGTTAGCTAAGAAAATAACTAGGAAAACCTTCCTAACGCCGAGTAGGACAATAATTCCTCTACCCTAGCTAATGACTCGCTAGGGGACACCATCGATAACGACGAGAGGTAGGGCGGCGCCGAAGAGGACCTTAACGACGAGGTCCTAGCGGCCTAGCTCTAGTACAAGGAAGAATAGGCTAAATAGGCTAAACAACGCCTCGAATTAGCCCGTCTTAGGAAAAGAATAGCCGATATAGCTTAGGAAGCCTCCCTCCTTATAGATTAAGGGGGTACTTAACTAAGTACGGCCCCCGCTATACTACCCTCTATACCTACGGGATCGGCTATCCCTAAAGCGAGGAACCTCTATATATTCGAGGGCAAGGGGCGTATAGACTACGACTAATAGGTTACCGACTACGACCGTATCTTTAGGTAGGCCCCTCATATCTATTCTATAGAAGAAATAAAGGTAGACCTAGCCAAGGAATAGATAGAGAGGGAGTAGTAGGTTAAATAGAAGCGATATACCGCGTATTCGGACCTAGAGGAGTATACCTAGGAAAGGATAAAGCAAGTAATACTAGACTCTATAGGGACGAAAGAAGAACGTCGCTAATTAGCCCTAGATAGGCTAAAGAGGGCTAACTAGGGGAGTTATACCCTATCCGAGCTACTAGACTATATAAAGATCTAGTAGGATAAGGTCGAAGAGGATCGATAGGACCGTATAATATACGACTTTGTAGCGGCCATAGATAAGAGGATCCGCTACCGTATCGAGGTAGGCTAGTAGCGCTTCTAGACCCTAATCGAGGCGGAGGAGGTAGCGAACGCCTACTACCGCTCGCTAGAGAACGAGCGTAGATCCCGTAAGGACAAAGACCGTAACAAGAAGCGTAGCCGCTCCGGCTCGGACAATAGTACTACCGGCTCGGCTTCGGACAAGCTACCTAGGAGCTCGGGAGGCCGTAGCCGAGGTAGGAAGGGCCGAAGCTCCCTATAGAGGCGCTAGAACGCCCCTAATAGGTCCGAGAAGGACAAAGAAGTCCCCTAGTACTAGTACTATGGCGAGATAGGCCATAAGAGGCCCTAATGCCCTACCTATAATCTAGAATCGGGAAAAGACAAACCCGCTTAGTAGTCCTCCTAGCTACGGCGGGCTAGGTTATCGATACCGAGGAATAAAGGAGGAGCGCGGAGCCCGGTAGACTAAGACGGGTTAACCGGGACTAGTTCTAGTTAATCTAGCTAGATATTAAGCTACAATAGGGCGAGAACTCCCGTATACTTAGAGGGCTTGTCGATTACGGCTCTTAGGCTAATATCTTAGATAGTATAGTAGCTAAAGAGGCTAGCCTCGCCCTAAGTAATATAGACGCTAAGCGGTATAAGACCCTTAATAGCTAGTCGCTAGCTATAAGTAGTAAATGCCGTATAACCTACGAAGTATCGGACACGAGCGGTTAGTAGCGAGGCTACGTAGACAATTTTGC
>LFZO01000402.1:26815-74372 GCA_001578225.1 Pseudocercospora musae | reverse complement strand
AAGAAGAATAAGAAAGGTACTACTCGCGTCCTTTACAATATCTACGCTACTACCTACAAGGTCTAGAAAAGTACTACCTTTAAGCCTAGTAAGCTAAATAAGAAGGCAACTATAAGCGTATATCGTAGAAATGTAGGTAGTAAGTTCTACTTCTTGTATAGCCGGCCGTATAGCCGGCCGTAACTAATTATCTTTTAGAAAACGTACTATAGTAGATTAAGACTACGTAAATGTCTACCGACCTTATAATCCCGCGAGCGCTATTCTAGAGACTAATTAAATAGTTGATCTACGATACTAGTATTACCGGCGCTAGCTAGTTCCGCATTTAGTTTAATACTATCGAGGTATTGCGTAAGGCCTCTAAAGTATACCTTACGACTTTCTTCGAGTATATATTGCTCCCTAACGTCCTTAATATATACTAAATCTAGATAGCTATTAACCTACTAGCCGTCTATACTAAGCGTATTACTATTTAGTAGAAGGACATTCTTATACTAAGTTTGCTTCTAAAGGGCTATAGTATCTTTATTAGAGATATAGACGTTAGCGAGAATCTATATAAGAACCGTCGCAAGTAATAAAGGAACGGAAGGGCAGCTATTAGCGCTATACTATAGAAAGAAATGACTACTCTATCCTTAAGGACTACGATACTAGTAGTATATATAGAAGAAATGACTAGTTTGTCCTCTAGGACTACGATAATAGTAGTATACATAAATGACAATATATTCTCTATCTCGATATTTCGCAATTTCTACCTTTCTAATATTTCTATTATTCGCTATAAACCTATTGAATTTTTAGGTTTGAACCTAGACAAAGTTCCGGTTCCCTAAGATTAGACCTAGACAAATAGGTTAGGTTCGGTTTTGAACCCGAACCTAACCCGAACTAACCTACTAGGACGTCTAAGTTTACTATCTATCTTAACTAACTATTGTCTTACTATCTCCTATATATATAGGGAGAGGGAAGGGATTTAAGTTTCCCTTTAGAGGATCCCTTCTACTATACTCTTATATACTCCTATAATATATCTTAGTACCTATTTCTAGATCTTCTCTAGTCTTAGGCTAGCCCCTTTTCTATGTCTAGGTAGTCCTTCTAGTATTCTCTAGACCTTAGTCCTATATATTAAAATAGGCCTTACTATAGCTATATATAGGTATTTTGCCTTCTAGAATAATACTCCCTATATAGATTTATATAGCCTTTAGAGTAAGAGTATCTAGGATATACCTTTCTCTACTACTTTCTTAATATATAGGCCCTATTTTAGCTTCGAATCTATCTATACTCCTAGTAATCTAAGGGATAGAGCTAGCCTATCCTCGAATCCTAGTATATTAACTATAGCCTATAGGTTATATCTTATTCTACTCCTAGTAAAGTAGATTAGCTAGTACTTCTATAGTGTAAAGGTAGCCCTATATTTAGCTATCTATTATATACATTTGTTATATACTATCTCTAGTTTCCTATAGTTCCCTTCTATACTTTTCCTATATAGAAGGATATTAGAGTTATCGACAAAGCCTATCGCTATGGTTTCCTTGCCTTCTAGTTTAGGGAGGAGTATAGATATAAAGAATAGGAATAGAATTAGTAAGAGGATTAATCCTTATAGTATACCTATTATCTAGGGCCTCGTCTAGTCTATATATTCTCTAAGTCTAAGGTATATAGTCCTATCCTAAAGGAATAACTAAATGTATTATATAATATATTATGGATATACTTTAATTCTAATACTATATATTAGTCGTTAATGTAATATATGTCGAATGCCCCTAATATGTCTAGGCATAATATTAATACTACTATTGTTAGGTCTATTCTCTAGACTATCTAGACCTATTCTATTATTAGCTCTAGGGCTAATATAGTAGATCTTCCTAGTCTTACTCCTATCTAGGATTAGGAGAGGAGGTCCCTTTCTTTAGCCTCTTTGCTTGTCCTCTTTATAACAATCGCCTCTAGAACCTTTACTAGGGTATTTAGTAGTACTATAGATCTATATACTCCTAGCTTAGTATAGTCTAGCTTCTATAGTTCCTTTAGGACAACTATTAAAGAGTATTTGAAGGGCTTAGGATAATATCCCTATTATAGGTATACTATGAAAAATTAATATAGTAGGGATCTAACTTGCTATCTATATTCCTTAAGTAGTAGGTTAAGGATCTAGTTAGGTCCTAGGGCTTTACTATTAGGGAGCCTATTAAGTATCTTCTAGAGTTCTCCTAGTATAACTTCTTCTTCTATCTAGAATAGTCACAAGTAGGTTATACCTTATATATCTTCTAAGTTAGCTTTCCTTAGCTCTAGAAAGAAGTATTAAGCTAGTATATCGGCCTTCCCTTAGTTCTCTACTTGGATTGCACTATTGTTGTCCCTAAATTCTAGGAATTATAGAAGGGGATTCCTCTAGCCTATCTCCTCCCTAGTCTACCTAGCTAGCTTCTATATCTTCTTAGGATCCTTAGTAATTTCCTTAACTATAGCTCTCTATCTAGCCTAGGTTCCTATCTTTCCTAATCTATTTACCTTTAGTCTATAAGGCCTTTAGGTATACTACTAGGCTTTCTTCTATTCTATCCTAGCTCTACTTCCTCTTTAGGTATCTTATCTTTTTTACTACTTTGCTATACTCTCTTAACTTAGTTATTTTAGTATATTTAGAGGACTTTACCTTTAGGATATCCTCTTGAGTTACCTTAGTAAGTATCTCCTATACCTCCTAGGCTATTGTATTAAGCTATTATAGTATATCTATTGCTTTAGTAGCGATTTCCTTTACTCCCTCTTTATCCTCTCCCTAATCTTGTCCTTATCTACCTTTTTCTATTAAGGTCTTTATACCTAGGCTCTAGTACTAGTCTAAGCCTATAGGATTATAGTTTAGATTAGTATATAGTCTAATCCTATTTCTAAGTCTATTCTTGTTCTATATTCCTATATATTTTGTTAGATACCTATAGTCCTAAATACTAGGTCTAGAATCTAGTAGCTCCTAGAAGTCTCCTATATAATTATGCCTAGCTCTAGTAGTAGGTTAAGGTAGGCCTTTACTATAATTGTAATAAGGTAGTCTAATGCCTAATACTAGTTTTAGGTATTGTTCCCTCCCTACCTAGGATAGTATAGGTTAAAGTCCCCTAGTAGGATAATCTCTTCTTCTTCCTTCCCCTAGATTGTATCTTCTACTAGTAGGAGGATACCTAGGGTATAGTCTCTAGTAGGGCTAGATAGGTTATAGTAGTTAAGGATATTAATCTATCGATCTCCTATATAGAGTCTAACTATAATTATGTCCCTAGAGTATTCTCTTATATTCTATGCCTATATACTAATCTCCTTAGATATGTATATAGTAACCCTTAGGTATACTACGCCTAAGAGTATAGTATAGTATCCTAGATATACTACTATAGTCTTATTAAAGGGGCTAATCTATAGTTCCTAGATTGTAACTACGTAATAGTCTTTTAGGTCTAGCTATAAGAGGAATAGGATCTAGATCTTATCTATACTATAGTTAGTATTGTACTATAGGATAGTAAGCTTCCCTAGGCTATTGTTTATTCTAGGTATTCTAGTATACCTATATGTCTTCTATAGCTTTATAGTTCTAGCTCTAGCTTAGTTACCCTTCCTAACCTATAGCTAGGAGGAATAGGGAGGAGATTTTGTTATTCTATAATCTATCTACTAGGGTAGCGGAGTTAGTGCCTACTAGTCTCCCTAGTAGCCTTCTTAACCTATCGTCTATTTCCTAGTCTAGGCTTATGTTTCTAGTAGCCTTCTTAACCTATCGTCTATTTCCTAGTCTAGGCTTATGTTTCTAGTAGCTTTTCTCTTAGATCCGATAGTTATAAGTTGTCTATTCTTCTAGGTTCTTTAGGTCTTTTAGGTAAATTAGGTAGCTCGAGCTCTTAGTTACCTAGGCTCGAAATATCCCTGCTTTAGTAATAGCTACTTGTTTTGCCTTATATAATACTAACTACGCTATATAGGTACCTTAATAGTTACTATACTTCCTTAGTATTCCTTAGTATTCGTCTATCTAATATAGCCCTACGTATCTTCTATATATCTATTTAGCTCTATAGTACTTTACAATATGTCTAAATTGTCTATACTTAAGGCATTGTACAAGTCTCTACTTCGGATTAAACTCCTCTATAGTAAGGAGGATACCTTGAGATACTAGGCCTCTCTATATAATGTCCCTTACTTAGGCTAGGCTCTATATGCCTAGGATAATAGAGGAGTGTATATTGCCTTCCCTAGCCTTTAGGCTTTTTAGCTAGGCTATCTAGGATATCTTGAGATTCGAGTAGAGTCTCCTATTCTCTTCCTAGATCTTATAGATATAGCTTAGATCCTTAGGATTAAATCCTATAGTCCTAAAACTATAGACTAGTACCTAGTACGTTAGAGCCTCTACTATAGTACTAGGGAGTATCTTTTATATCTATCCTAGTTTACTTATTAACTTGTCTTTAGTAGGCTTAGATACTATAAAGATCCTTAGGTTACTACTCTCAAATTTCTTAATAGTAATTATCCCTAGATCTCTAAGCCCCTATAGTATCTCTTAGTTAGGAGCTATTTGGTTAAACCTACGGTTCTAGGTATAGGTAGATCTACTACTATATTTTAGACCTATACTACGCCTAGTACTATCGGACTAGCTAAAATAGCTATATATTGTTTCTATACTTATAAAGACCTTCCGTATATAGATATTGTTATACTTGTTCGGTTATAGCTATAGTTGTCCTTTGTAGAATATAACGAGGCTCGAATATTAGCTATATAGTCGCTAGTATCTATACCCGGGTCTACCCGAGTAGGGCTTAGTAAGTAGAATTTGCCCTTCTCTAAGAATACGACAAATTCTAATTTTTTTATTATTACAACTATTATATAATAACGATGCCTCTATATATCCTTACGTACGCCGAAATTAAGATAAGATTATATACTTCAATTTGTACTAAAAATTAGCTCGATAGGATACTCCCTCGTTAAGAAACAAATCTACCTATTACTATAACTAATACGTAGTCTCTATCTAAGCTTTATAACTCCTAGAATATATAGAGTCTTATCTAAACTATACTACAAGATATACAATGTCGCTATATTAGGAATATAAGAAGTATTATATAACGGCTATAACGATAATAAGATACTACAAGGTAGGCTTAACTAGTCTCTAGCTATAGAAGAGTTATTCCTCGAGAACTATACTCTACAAATCGACCTCAATAACTACTATAACGGCATCCTTAATCCTAAAGGCTATAACGTAGTACTTGAAGTAGTTAGTAGACATACTAAGAGGCAGGTTACTTGGACCTAGTACAAGACTAAGTATAGTACTTATAGGCCTTATATATAGCCTTTATAAGGCTCGAAGCCGAGTCTAGGTTTAGTATCAATTAGGATACTAGTATTATTACTATAGATAGCTTCGTATAGAACGACTATTTCTCGAAGAAGGTATACAAAGATACGAAGCCCCTATAGTATAAGGCAATACTATACATATCCTTCTATAGGACTATCTTTAGTAACAAGAGTACTACTAGATAGGCCTCTAAAGGAGACTCTATAGTCGTTAAGAAGCGACTTAATAACAAGGCTATTTAGAAGCTACGTAAGAAGCTAAAGTTAGTATAATAACTAGTTACTATCGATAGTAATATAGAAGCTAATAAAGAGAACAAATAGCTAGATAGCGCGCCTATAACTATTTAAGACAAGCCGATAGTAATAACTCCTAGTCTATGCGCTCCTATTGTACTATAGGTCTTAGAGTCTACTAGTAAAGGCAACAAGACTAGCGCTATTCGGCTTACTAATACTATTCGAGAGGACTTCGTTACTATAGTACCTAATATTCTAGTCAAGTTAGCTATTAATAGGCTAGCCGATTACAATCTATCTTATTAGCTCTATAGGGTAGCTAGTAAGGCCTTCTATAGCGATAATAGCGAGTTTAAGTCTTATATCTTTATTAGTAGAATACTAAGATATAAGCGCGAGTTCCTATAGAAATTAGTATACGAGAACGATATAGAAGAAGATATTAAGAGTAATATTAAGAGTTAGAGTTAAGTCGATTAAGCTACTTTCTAGTATTCTATACTAGTAAAAGTAATTAATACGATAACGACGAGATTTAAGGGTATTTCTAGTAGAGGAGCGAGTATAGCTTTCAATATCCCTAACTATCTACTATTTAATACTAGGTCTATATATAGATAGATAGATATTTCATTTGCCTATTGTAGTGCCTTTCGGCCTATGTAGGTCTGTTTCTATATATTGTTTTGGGTAGGAAACCAACTTGGTTAGTAAAAACCTCCCTCCTGTCCTATTTACAAGTATTGTTCTTCCTCGTTTCCTTGTTTTCCTTCCTCTAAGGTGTACTAGTATTATGGTTGTTACCCTCTAACTACCTTGCCTACTACCCTACCCTCCTTTCCCCCTCTTCTTCCCTCCTTCTTATCTACTCCTTAGTTTCCCTTACTAGTACAAATTGTTACACGAATCCCTGTTTAATAATCTACCTTACTATCCTCTTTAGGTCTTCTTTGCTTTGGATTAGCTTGTTATATTCCCTTTCTATTGCTTTTAGTCTCTAATTACTTCTGCTTTCTAACTATTAAGGGTAGACTAGTAGCATATGCTTAGGGTTCTAAGATTAATAGCTACATTAGTAAGCTCTACTTTCAATTCCTAGGACGTTTCTTCTAAACAAGTAAGATCTAAGTCTAATATGTTTAGATCTGATTTAGATAGCTAGGCTTACTTCGGCCCTGTTTAGGTCCTTATAGAGCTAGTAGTTGTATTAACCAAATTTGATTAGTGCCTTTAGGGTTCCTAGTCTAACTTGTGTTTTGTTCTATTCCTACTCCTATAGGTATCTAGCAATTGATTCTACTAGGCTTTGTTTCTTTTCCTTTAGCTTGTCTTCCCTTAGCCTTATGTTTAGTCCTTAAAGCTCCTTCTCTAGCATTTCTCTTATTAGGACTCTATATTGCTCTAGGTCTTTAGCTTTCTAGGGAGTCCTTTATAGTCTATCTAGTCTCCTAGTCCTAGTGCACTAAGCTTTTATCTTGTCTAGTACCTTTTAGATAGTCTACTAGGCTAGGTATTCTATTGTCTTTACTACATATTGGTGTCTTAGTCCCTTGAAGTATTGCTTAACTAATAGGATCCCTAATTCCATTTCTACTACCCTTATTAGTATTGTTTTATATGCTCCTAGGATTTTCTTTAGGCTTTAGGTTTAAGATCTGCTAATTGGTTACTTAATCCTCTTTAGTATTTTCCTCTAGGCTATCTATATCTATGCTCTATATAGCATTACTAGCTTGATAATTGCTTTATACATAACTTTAGCCTTCTCGAATGTAGCCCCCTATATCGAGGCTATAAGCCTATTAATAGATTACATGTTAGCATCTGCCCTCTACTTTGCCTTCTTTACTTGTAGTCCCTAATTCAGTTTTGGATCTAGCTAGATCCCTAGTACCCTAAGTTCTGTTAATGGTTAGGTTTCAAAGCCTTAGATAGTAATTAATTGCTTTATATTGTAAGTTGTTTTAGCCTTACTAAAATAGGTAAGCTAGTATTTTTCTAGAGCAAATTTTGCTCTATACCTCTTTACCTATTCTTTACATACTTAGTGCTTCTCTTTTAGGATCTTACAGTTGGTTTCTATTGTCTTAGACTAGGCTAGGATGTTTGTATCGTCTATAAACCCTAATGCTAATGTGTTGTTTAATTCTAGGAGTAGGAGTAGGTCTACTACGAAGATAAGGAAGAGGATTAGGGAGAGTATTGATCCTTAGGGGATTCCCTTTTTAGTTAGCATTAGGTCTAATTTGAATTTACCTAGAATAAGCTATATTAATCTTTCCTATAGGAAGGACTAGATGAATTGGACTATCTAGTTTAATATAGCTTTCTACTTGAGTATATATAGGAGCCTTTCATGGGAGACATTGTTAAAGGCTCCTAAGATATTAAGGGAGAGGAGGGTTGCTACTTAGTTTTAACTATAGTACTAGATGTACTTAATCTGTTCTGTAATTAGCTCTATAGCTATTAGTATTAACCTTTTCTTTCTCCCTCCTATCTAGCCTTTAGGAAGGATGTTCCTTTCCTTAACAAAGGTTATTAGCCTTTTAGTAATAATCTTCTCTAGTACCTTGCCTATTATGTTGAGTAGGGCTATTAGTCTATAGGCTTTGAGCTGTGTATAGTCCTCCTTCTAGGGCTTCCTTAGTACTACTATTAGGGATTTCCTAAATAGTCTTAGGTAGTGTCCTAATACTAGGCTTTGTATAAAGATATTGGCTAGTACTAGGGCTAGCTCCTTCTTACATACTTTTAGAAGTTTGTTGTAGATCTTGTCTTCTCCTAGTACTTTGTTACCTAGAATTTTCTTTAGGATCCTTTCAATAGTTTTAGGTTTAACTTAGGTATCTCTTAGTATATCTAGTAGTAGAGTCTCTAGTTCTTTCTCCTTTATGTCTAATAGGTCTACTTATACTTTTCTATAGAAGAAGTGTTAGCCTAGGGCCCTTACTTTCCCTTCTATTATAGTCTACATTTGTCCTTGTTAGTCCTTAATATCCGGGAATTGTAGTAGTATACCCTTTTCCTACTTAGGTTTCCTTGCCTATTTAGCTATCCTCCACATCTCGTCTAGTTTCTTTGTAATCATCCCTATTATAGATCTCCATTCTTACATCTTGTCTTTCTTAATCTAGATCTTCTTTTCCTAATAGGCCTTATTATAGTTGTCTTATACTTCCTAGGTGTAGGTTTATATCTACTACCTCCTAGCTTTCCTTACTACTTTGACTTTCCTTGTATACTTACTAGTCTAGTATAGTTATTAGTATAGTAAATGTCTCTTTACTAAGGTATACTTTTTAGCTACTTGTCTTAGGATTCCTATTAGTTCTTCTACTGCCTTATTAATGTCCTCTAGCCTTAGTAGGTACTTTGTTAAGAGTTCCTCTAGCTTTGGGTCCCTTTCTAGTTCCTCCCTAATCCTATCCTAATAGGCCCCTTTCTAGTTAAGCTTTTCCTCTAGTTCCCTTTCTTAATTAGCCTAGACATTTAGCTCAACCTATACTAGGAAGTAGTCTAATGATTCTTCTAGTTCCTAGTTAACCCTACATTTTAATAATTTTATAATCCTATTCCTAATCTAATGTAATGCAAAGTATAGGTCTAGTATGCTACTACTTCCTCTTGCCTCCTAAATAACTAATCCCTTTAGGGTAACAATTTCTATTCCTTCTCTCTCTAATATGTTAATTAGCCTTCCTACTAAGAAGTAGTGTACTAAAGTAAAGTCTAAGCCCTAGAGGGGATGATAGAGGTTGAAATCTCTAAGTAGGACTTAGTAGGTGTTCCCCTAGATAACTCTAGGTATTCTTTCTAGGGTTTTCAGTTAGGTACTGCTTCTTGAGTCTAGTAGTAGGTTGTATATATAGTAGACTTGGAGTGTACCTTAGGATGTTTCTACTTAAACTAATATTAGGTCCCTATCCTCCTATAGTATTGCCTACTAGGTTTCTATCGCTATCTCCTTGCTAATATAGATATATGTCCTTAGGGCTCCTTAGTTATAGATAACTAGGTAGTATCTTAGGTCTTAGACAGTTACTAGTCTCCTTGTATATAGGTTTAGTTAGGGCTCTTGGATTGTAATAATGTAATGTTTCTTTAAGTTTAGTGCTTAGAGGAAGCTCCTCTATACCTTATCCTTGCTCTTATTAACATTATACTGTATAATGTTTAGTAATGTTGTAATGTTTATTAGGTTTTATCTATATCATTTCCTTATAAGTTTTCCTTTAGTCTTTCCTTACTTTAGACTAACATTTGACTAAGCTTCTTCTACCCTACTTCCTTTCCTATAATGTCGAGGTATCTTAGTCTCCCTAGTTGCTAGTAGCTCTCTAGTACTAGTAAGGCCCTAAATGAGAACCTATTATCTTGTCTTAACCTCTTTTGTAGTACCTAGCTAGGTTACCTCTATACCTAGCTGCCCTAGCTTATTATATATCTTGTTAGTATGTTGATTCTAGCTTCCTTTGCCTTCCTAGCTACCTATATTCTTACTAGGCATTCCTTTACCTAGGAGGGGTATCTTTTAGTATAGCATGCACATCTTGCTTCTCCCTTATATACTTTGTATTCTTTAACCTAGTAATCCCCTATATAATAGGAGTAGGTGTTAGTTGTTTTTGTGTACTTAGCTACTAAGTGTCTATAGTACTAACATTTAAAGTACTGCATTATCCTATAGTTGCTTCTATATACTTCTATTTCTAATCTTTTAAAGTCCTAGAATAGTCCTTAGTCTAGTACTATATTAGCTTGCTCTACACTCCCTACCTAGATAATTAGGGAGGACTGCTTCTTAGTCTCTTCGATTTTCCTTTTAATCTATACTACCTTTGTAATCTTTAGGCCTAGGCATATAGCTTAGTTTTGTCTCTATAGGTTCCTAATATCCTATTCTTCCTTAAAGCTCCTTATTATACTATAGGCTATGATTATGAATTGCTATTAGGAGACCCTTACAGTTTTCCCTATCTTGGTTGTCTATTCTTTTTGTGTTTCTAGCTTCTTTTTGTCCTATTCCTAGGCTATAAATAGCTTGATTATCCCTTTCCCTTCGTTCCTAGCCCTAATAACCTCCTTAACTGCAATTCTTTCTATAATCTCTTTTCCTAAGAGTCCTTAGATTTCTTTTTGCTCCTATAGGTCTATAATATAGACTCTAACTACTATCCTTAGGGATTTTAGCGCCTCCTAACTAGCTACTATTGCCTAGGTACGGTAGTTTGGGTTTGTCTCTTATTGTTTCTTCGTAATCTTTGCTACTACTATATTAGCTACCTTTATAATCATGTAGCCCGCTTGATTGTGGATTGCTTTTAGTCCTCTAAGGAGTTCTAAAATCATTATCCTATATGCCCTCTCCGGGGTTTTTCTATCTTCCGCCTTTAGTACCTCTTCTACCCTAGTACATAGTACTTTCTATTCGTCCTCCCTCCCTTCCTAACTAGTTTCCCTTCGTCTCTGATTGTTCGCTGCCATCTTTCGCTTAGCTAGCTATATAGCTGTATAGTATATATAATCGTATTTAGGTCTATATATATATATACAAAATTTGTAGATCTTCGAGAATATATATATATATTATACTCTATATCGATTTTTATATACTTCTAGCTAGTAGTTATAATATTCTAATAGTATATAGGTTTCGATAATCTAGTATATATCTCTAGCTTAGTAAGCGAACCCTAAACTTAGTAGAGGTATTAGCTATATTGCTACTCGAATTCGGACGACTAATAGTAGTCTACTATACTACTAAGACTATCCCTATACTATAAACTTGTATAGTAGCGAAATATCTACTCGGTATATACTATAATCTTATTAACAATTATCTAATTTAGTTAAGAGATAAGCTTATACTAGCTCTATAGAGGTAGTACGAGAATCGGTTAGAGTAATTACTAATATTTCGAATAACTCCTCGAAATCTTAACAAGTTAAGTCGATTAAGACACTTTCTAGTATTTAGTACTAACAAAAGTAATTAATACGATTACGACGAGGCATTAAGGTCTTTATTTCTTGCTATTAACTATACCTTTCTTCTAGATAGGTTTACTACGCTTAGCCTTCTTAATCTTATAGTCCTACTATATATCTCTCTTTAGTCTACTTCGGAAGGTAGTTATACGCTTATTCTTAGTAGTTACAATACTACTAAGTAAGTACTCGGCTCTATATCTACTACCCTACTATACTTCTATTTAATTAAGTACCTATTCTACGTACTAGCGAGCCTCTTAATTAGCTATTAGGGCATCGCTTGGATTCTTAATCCTAATGAAGTTGTATAGCGTAACCAAGGCATAGACAAGAGCTACCTATATATCCTTATCGAATATAGGCCTCTTCGTATCTCTTAAGATCTTAAAGCGCTCCTTTAGTATAGTAAATACTCGCTCTATAACGTTGCGTAGGCTCGAGTATTATAGGTTATAGAGCTTATTACTATCTTCTAGAGTCCTATTGCCTATACCCTATTCTTTTAAGTAATAGTAGAAGCCTCTTACTAGAGTAAGTATTAAGCGAGTACTTAGATAGCCTATATTAGTAAGGTAGTATTTGTTATATAGATAGTTAGCTCCGAAGCCTTCTATTTCTCGAGTATATAATAGTACTCGGCTATCGTTTATAGAGCCCTCCTATCTAGCAAGTATATAAGTAAATAGTATATTAAAGTCTACGACTACTAATATATTCTAAGACATAGTACCATTCCTATTCTACTATGCTATCTACTTACTACGAGCTATATATACAAGTATATAGCTTCCGTCTAGTACACTAATATAGTCCTTGAACTATAGGTAGAACTTGCTAATACCTCGCTTGTTTGTCTCGCTTATTATCTTCGAAGGAATAGTATTATAATCCGGCTCTTTAACTACATTATTATATAGCTCTAATAGTACTATAAGAATAGTATAGAAGGACTTATAGATAGTGTCCTTAGACCTATTGAATACGAGGTCTATCTAACGGGAGCCTATTAATAAGCTAATAACTATAACTTATAAGGAAGTAAATTAATCGCTTAGTAGTAGTTACCCATTTAGTAGACCTAAACCTACGCTTAACTAATACTTCTAAGAGAGTATAGAACGTTAGCCTATCGACCCTATAGTTCTTATATAGCTTGGTCTCGTCTTCTAGTAGTTCAATAGTCGTATTGTAGCCTTTGTCGCTATGTTTGTAGGGTCGTATATCGAGATAATCGTAGAAATATTAGGTATCTACTACGTAGGTAGCGAGTGTAGCTATATACTACTAGGTAGAAGTCGATATTAGGAGGATTAGTCGCGATTAATATACTACTACTAATAGTTATATTATAAGAGATACTAAGGATACTATCGATAAAGACACCTCTATAGGTTCGAGCTATATTGTAGATTATACAAGGGTATTATACTAGTATATAAGGTTAAAATATACCTAAAGTAGTATAGCTCGAATTTCTACTAAGCCTATATCCAAATTACGACTATAGGTTACTATACCTACTACGAGCTATACTATAGGTTCAAACTATATATATAGTTATTAAGTAAAGGATATATTAATAATCTTGTTTAGTTACAACTATAGTAGGTCTATCTATACTATACGTGTTTAGTTTAATCTATAGAGGATAGTATAGCTAGCTATAGTACTAGGTATAGGTTAAACCAAATAGCTCCTTAGTAAGATCTTTTATTTTTTCTTACTCTTCCTTCTAACTAATCCTTATAGTAATTATGTAACGTTCTAGAGGGATTATCTATATACTTAGTATAGCTAGCCTTAGGAGGTAGCCTATATCTATATTCTCAGTTTAGGTATCTTTAGGGAGGTTTAGAGGTTCTATATATAGGTTTAGAGTATACTAATTGTATTAGTATCCTTGAGTTAGTATAGGAGTTAGGTTTAGGCCTATTAGAGGAGGGAGAGGAGGAATAGGAAGTCTAGGGCCTAGGAAGCGTCTAGTGCCTTTTAGATATCGTCTAGAAGGGTTTAGAGGTTCTTCTATATATTTCCGTTCGTTTTTAGCTAGTTAGGCTAGTCTTTCGGGCCTTTAGGGCCTAGTTTAGGTACTAGTTGTCCCTTAGCTTAGCTTTAGGATAGAGGCTAGATCCCTCCCTTCCTCTACCTTTCCTTAGGGCTACTATTACTCTATTGTTTCTAGAGAGTTGTACTTGTATCTCCTATACTTATAGGCGCTTACGCCTTAGCCTAGGAGTTAGATATATTTCTTCGAATTAAGGAGCTTTAATAGTTAGATAGATTACTATTAAAGTAAGAAAGAAAGTTAAAAAGATATGTACTATAATATAAAATTATAGATAGCTAGATACGAGGCAAAATTTTAATAATATAGATAGCTAGGCTAGTAAGAAGGATAGGAATTCTAGGATATATAGTCGCGTACTTATAATATTTGTTTTAGTAGTTATATAAACTACTATACGACCTAGTCTATAGCTCTCTACTTAGTATCTTATATAACTATATCTTAAGTCTTATACTATACTCTAGTAGTATTTACTTCTATATAAGTAGAGTATATATAGTCTATAGGTACTTACCCTAAGCCAAGATATATTCTATCCTTCGAATTACTAAAATATATCGTAAAGAAGTATAGTAGCTTCAATATCCCCTTATAGCCTAGCTTAGCTAGTATCTTATAATACTTATTCGTCTCCTTAAGCTACTTCCTCTTAATATTAAAGTAATAGTAGAGAGCTTTTACTCTACTACGTCCTAGACGTACTATATCCTTAGAGTAGTAGCGGTAGAGATTATAGTTCTTAGGCTAGTAGCTAGGCTAATCTAGGCGAGGCGTACTCCTAAAGAATAGTATAAAGCTTTTAATCTATATATTAATATTTCGAATAATAGTATACTTAGGAAGTATACAGATTTCGTACGATATAGCGAAGCGTCCTTAACTTATAGCTTTCTATAGAATTGTTAGTAATACCTAACTTTATAGCTAGCTATATAGCCGGCTATACTAGATATATCTAAACTCTACTATTTCCTACTATCCTTAATAGCTTTCTAATCTAGACCTTAGTCTTTATACCTCTCTTAAACTACTTAATCGTCTATAGCTTTTTCTATATTAAATAAATAGCCTTATACTAATATATATATACTACGCAAAACTAGATATTAAGAAATTATAGATAGCAAAGCTCCTTAGCTACCTCTTATATCTTAGCTTTATAACTTAGAGTAAGAGCCTAACTCGGATTAATAAAGTCCTAATTCCTAGAATCTATAGATAAATCTTCTATATCTAAGTCGGTCTATTTATACTATTCTATTAGAAAATCGTCGAGTACTATCTCTATTAAGCTTACGCTAATTAAAATATCTACTATCGTATATTTATCGTATAGATCCTCTTTATCCTTTACCTTAATCTCTTTCCTAGATTATATTAGTATTCGATTAATAATAAAGTTAAGAAGGCTAGCTATATAGCTAGCTATAGTAATACAAACTCTCTATTCCTCTACTATAAGAAGACTAGTCTTAGACTAGATAGCTTCTCTTCTTATTTAGCCTTACTTTTCTACTAGAATATAGCTTTATCCTACTTAGGTCTCTCCTTCTACTTCTTTAGCTATTATTGGAATATAGTTTACTTAGCTCTTTTCTTCTTTCTTAAGGCTTATTTAGTCTTAGGTATCTATAATACTCGTTTTACGTCTACTATAGTCTTTCTATATATAGAATATACCTCTTTTATCTTACGACGCTTTAGGCTTAGAAGTTAGTACGCGATTACTAGGTTTACTATCTACGTTATAGATACGATTACTAAGCTCGTAGTTACCTTAATATAGTTACTAAGTACTACTATACCTAGTAGGTTAAGTAGTATACTTATTACGAGCTATCTTGCATAGTTGTTATAGTATATTAATATCGAAGTTTTCGTAAGATAAGAATTAGTAATATAGCTATAAATTAACAACGTAGCCTATATAAGGTTTCTATAGTAATAGCGACCTAGGCGATAGATAGATACTATAGAAGGACTACTAAGTAGTACGAAAGTAAAGCTTCCTTTATATAGCTAGTAGTATAGTCGGCCTTCTTAGTAACGCTTATATAATCTAGAAAAAGTCTAGGTTCCGACCTAAAATTAGTATAGGTCCTAGAACCCGAACCTATATTAATCGTCCGGTTCCTACTAAGAAACCGAATCTAAACCTAATTTCTTAGATTGTATCTAACCTACTAGGACGTCTAAGTAATAGAGAGAGAGCTAAGGATTACGTATACTATATTAGAGAACTTAAAGGCTAAGCGAAACGCGAGGATTACTAGAGAGATAGTAGAAAGTAATTCTATAGAGAAAGGCCTCTTAAAAACCCTTCTTAAGAAGCTAGCTAGTATACTAGCTATTAGCTTAGAAGCGTCGGGCTCTAGGGATTAGAAGCTACTAATCTAGAATAGTCGCTTAGAGATCTTCTAGAACTATATCCTTAGGCTATAGAGCTCTTATTACGTACGTTTAGTACTAGAACTATTACTCTCTAAGGTATACTACTAGGATACTATATACGATACGATACTAGCGAGATAGAGGATAAGAATATAATACTTCTAGAAGAGGAATAGCGAAAGTTAGAATAAGGACTCTAATATCTTTCTAAATAAACTTAAACGAGTATTTAGAGATAGCTATAAGAAGGCTAAAGCTCTAGAAAAGCTAAATAAGCTAAAGTACTAGTATAGTTAGCTATAGTATAATTTCTAGCTAAAATTCGATAGTGTCCTACTTAGCGTAGATAGCGATAGCTAGAAAGATATACTAAAGATTAGCTAGCTCTAAAACTCCTTCTCGAATACTACTTATAAGACTATAGCGATAGTTAATCGAGACGATTACTATACTTTCGTTAAGGAGATAGATAGGATTATAACTAATCTAGAGGTAACTAACGAGTTTCAATCGATATATAAGAAATAGAAGGAGAATAATAAGGAAGCTATCGAGAACTCTCTAGTATTCCTATATATAGATAGGATACTTATAGTAGTAGAAGTTAATATAGATAGAGATACGATTATAGTCTTAGCGAGAGTCGATAGGGACCGATTAAGAAGTCGCGATAGCTATACTAATATAAAGGGAAAGTAGAGAGCTAAATAGATTAACGCTACGAAACGTAAATAACGCTATAAGGAAAAGCTCTACTTCTAGTATAGAAGGTTAGATTATTGTATTAAGGACTACCTCTACGTACTAGCTAAGAACGAACCTAGAATTAATATAACGAGTATTAAGCTATTCCTAGAGAGTAATAAAGAAGAGTCGATATCTAGAAGAGGAGAAGACTAACTCCTAACTAAAGGCTAGGATTAGGAGAAGAGGATATACTAGTAAAGTAATAGAAGACGGCATAAAAGTTAATAAATAGGAACCTCGTATATACCGATATACTCCTAAACGAATATTATAGAATATTTGTCCTTATTAATAAAGAATACTAGTAATATACTATAATTCGAGGAGATCTTGCTAAAGGGCTTAGAATTATATATATTAGTAATAAGAACTAAAAGTTAAATAGATTTACGATATCTATACGAAACTCTATTATAGGAGTAGTCGTATTCTAGATAGAAATAGCCAAGATTCGATAGATTGTCTATACGTATATTATATCTAACCTAGTATTCCCTATTATCCTTAGTAATCTATAGAAGGCGTATAATAGATTTAGGACTATATCTAAAGAGTATTGGTTCTATTATAGACTAGTAGAAAGGTAGTTACCTAAAGGGAGAGACTATCTAGAATAAGAGATATCTAAGGAAATAGTATTAGTAATAGTAACTATAGTAGAGAATATTAAGAAGGCTCTATTAGTTAGGGATCCTCTTATAGAAATTGAGCTTAAAAAGATCCTATTCCTAGAGATTTAGGATATATTACTATTGTTTTCTATAAGGGAAGTAGATAAACTAGTACTATACTAAGGAGATCTAGACTATCGAACCGAACTCTAGAAGAAAAGCGACGACTCGTAGCTAGCGCTACTATAGGGCCCGCTCTATAATCTATTAAAGGGTAAGCTACTTATACTACGAAAAGCTATTAACGAGTTATACTATAAGGACTATATCTAGCCTTCTACGTTAGAGGCTACTATATTATACTATTAGTAAAGAAACCTAGTAAGATCTACGTTTCTATTACGACTATTAGATACTAAATATAATTAGTAAACCTAATCGGTATTCCTTACTATTAATTCTAGAAACCCTACGTAATCTTATAGAGGCTCTATAGATTACGAAGATCGATATCGTCGTATCCTTCTATTATATTTAGATAGCTACTAGATACGAATATAAGATAGCTTTCTAGATAAGGTTTAGACTATAGGAATAGTTAGTATGTCTATTTGTTTTATTAGGGGCTCTAGCTTTACTCTAGCGATATATTAATAGTTTATTATAGAAGTTCCTTAATGAATTCGGGTCTACGTATATAGACGATATCGTTATCTATATAACTAGATTATAGAAGGAGTATCTCTATAGGATTCGGTAGGTTCTCTAGAAGCTTTAGGATAGGAGCCTATACCTCGACCTAGAAAAGTATAAGTTCGCTAAAAAGAGGATTAAGTACCTTACATTTATGATATATACTAATAGTAAGGACGTATCGACCGACCTAGAAAAGGTATAGACTATGGAAGACTAGAAGGCCCTAACGACGTAGAATGAGGTACGTCGGTTCCTAGGACTTACTAACTACTATCGTTCGTTTATTCCGAATTACTTATAGATTATAGTATCGTTAACGAGGTTAACTAGTAAGGGATAGCCGTTTATCTAGAGAAAGGAATAGAACGAGGTATTTAGACTACTATATAGTAAGAAGTTCTATAATTCCCTACTACTTTCCTACTAGAGTCTATAGCTTCCTACGTTTCTAGAGACTAATTATAGTAGGTTCGCTATAGGTACTATACTCCTATAAGAGAGAAAGGGAGTTTTATAGCTAGTAGGCTTCTTTTTACAAAAGTCAAATAAGGCGGAAATTAACTACGATATCTACGATAAGGAGATACTAGCGATTATTACTACTATAAAGTATTAGTAGACTAACTTAAAAGCGTATAGGTCCTTTATAGTCTAGATAGACTACTATAGTCTAGAGTACTTTATAACGAAGAAATAACTCTCTAAATAGTAGATTCGCTAGATAGAAGATCTAGCTATATTCTAGTTTTAATTAGTTTACTAGCTAAAGTCTAAGATAGTTATACTAGATACTATATTACGAAAGGAATAAGATATCTTAGAGCAGAACAATAAGCTATCGCAATTCTATAGGTTCTTATATCTAGATCGAGTCCTAAATTAGAGGAACTCTAAAGGGAAGGAAGGGATAGAGTTAGAGACTAATATAAGAATATAATTCTTATTAAATTATTCCTATAGTTAGCTACTATATACTTGGAGATAGTCTTAGACTCGGAATACTAGATTAGCTAAGGATCTTTATAGAATACTAAGCTTAATAGCTTATAGGAACGAGTAATAGAAGCTAACCCTATTACTTAGTAGGTTTTTTAGATAATAGAGGATAGAGACTAATCCCTTCCTATAGAAATTAAGTTAAAAGTATAGGCTAGAGACTATAGTATCGATAAGAATAGTTACCTATACTACTAAGATAGATTATAGATATCTAGAGTACTAATTGCGATAGAGGCTAACTATAAAGATACGAATAATAAAGATCTAGAAAACGATATACTATATACTAAGATTATCTAATTCGTCTATAATTCGCTAGCCTATAGTTATCTAGGAAGAGAGTCTACGAACTCGATACTAAGTCGTAACTTCTACTAGCTACTCTAAGTAAGATAAATTATAAAACTAATAGTTTCTATAGAATTATAACTACTATAGAAGGAATAAGATATAGCGAGAGAGTAAATATAGGCTTCTAAGGCATCTACCGGTATCTAAACGATTTTTCTAGAAGATCTTAATAGACTCTATAGTAGATCTTCCGAAATAATAGGACTATACAAACCTATAGATTATTAAGGATTATCTAAGTAAGAACGTAGTATTAGAAGGAATAGCTAGTATAAAAGCTAAGGAGTATACTAAGAAGTTTATAGAATATTAGATAAGGTACTATAGGCTATTTCGAGTAATTACTAATAATCGAGATATAAACTAGACTAGTACCTTTTAGACAATACTACATCGCCTAGTAGGCGTATAGTAGAGACTTAGCTCTAGTTACTATCTATAAACGGATAGAGGCCCTAAGAGATTAAATTAGGATATCTAAGCCTATCTCTAAAACTATATTAGCTAAGAGTAAACCGACTAGAAAGTCTAGTTACTAATAGCTTAGCTAGCGCTTAATAGGCGCTATTATGTAGGCTCTAGGATAAGTCCCTTCTTAGTAGTTTATAGTTACGAAGTACCTTTTCTAGTATCTTTAGAGGAGGAGCCTCTTAGAAACTTAACGTTATTCCTAGTATAGTAAGTATCTAACTTTGTAGAAAAAATAAAGAGGATTATCGATCTATACTAGATATTAATAGTAGAAGCCGCCTAGAAATAGAAGGATAGCGCTAATAAAAGGAGGACTTTAGTAATATTATATAAGGAAGGAGATATAGTCTAGCTAGACCTTAGGATCTATATAACCTTAAGGCTAAAGAAGAGTCTTAATTATAAGTAGACTAAGTATACTATAGAGAAGGTATTCTCGCTAGTATTAGTACGATTATCTAGAGTCCTAGATAATATATATTTAGTTTTTCTATACTAACCTTCTACGACCTATAGATAATAATCTATTACTAGGATAGGAAACTACTAATAAATACCTAGAAGTAGTACTTATTAAGATATATAAAGAATAGTAGGTCGAAAAAATCTTAGTAGTAAGGATAAAAAAGAGGAAGAGAGGGAAATTTCGATAAGTATTAGTAAAGTAGTAGAAATACTAGTAATCTACTTAGAAGCCCTTAGATAACGTAGTAGATACCGAGGCGTTAGACGCCTTTAAAGACAAGTATAGAAGTATAGAGACTAATAATAAAGAAGTAGATTTTTATTTATAAGTTATACTTTCTATCTCGTCCTAGATCTTTTCTATTAGCTACTACTTAGAAACTATAGAATACTAGCTAGTAAGAGGGGTTATTAGATACCGATTAGTTTACGTTAGGCTCTAACTCTAATTTATATAGAGATAGGTTCTTGTATTACTATCTAGTTCTAAGAGTAGAAGGGAGGCTACTAGCGCTTTTTAATTAGTTAGCGATAGTTTAGAAGGAAAGAATAGAGGACTTACGTTTAACGGTTTAACCTTACTAGGCTATAATATTAACTATAGTATTAGTAACCTTACCGGCTATAGCGCTACTTTAGATAGTTAGTTATTAAAATAGGGAGAAGGATAGTAGAAACTTATATAGATAGTAAACTAGTAGTCTATAAAGGCTTAAGGGACTTCTAAGATTTAAGGACCTTATATAGGTTATTATAAGCTTTAGTACTAAAACGTCTATTAGTAGTACGAAAAGGAATAGGAACCGGTTTCTTATATCTAGAAGATATGTCTAAGATCTAGAAAAAACATATCCAAGATCTAGAAAAAATATATCTACCTAGAAAGAATATATCTAAGATCTAGAAAAAACATGTCTAGTATCTAGAAAAAACATGTCTAACTCCTAGGCAAAGGCGTAAGCGTCTATAAGTATAGGAGACATAAGTACAACCCTCTAGGAACAATAGAGTAATAGTAGTCCTAAGGAAAGGTAGAGGGAGGAAGGAATCTAGCCTCTATCCTAAAGCTAATCTAAGGGATAACTAGTACCTAAACTAGGCCCTAAAGGTCCGAAAGACTAGCCTAACTAGCTAAAGACGAACGGAAATATATAGAGGAACCTCTAAACGCTTATATATAACATCTAAAAGGTACTAGATACTGCCTAGGCCCTAGACTTCCTATTCCTCCTCTCCCTCCTCTAAAGGGCCTAGACCTAACTCCTATACCGACTTAAGAATACTAATACTATTATTATTCTCTAGACCTATATATAGACCCTCTAAACTTCCCTAAAGACAACTAAACTAAGAACATAGGCATAGGCTATCTCCTAAGGCTAGCTAGCTATACTAAGTATATAGAGAATTCCTCTAGAAAGTTATATAATTACTATAAGGATTAGTTATAAGAAAGAGTAAGAAAGAATAAAGGGCCTTACTAACTAAGAGATATTATAGGGACTTAAAGACCTAGGGGTAATTACTATTAAGAAACTAGAGAGTAGTAACCTAAGAGTCTTTATAGTATCTAAGCCTACTAAAGACAAGTTAATAAGCGAACTAGGATAGATACAAAAGATACTCCCTAGTACTATAGTAGAGGCCCTAATATACTAAGTACTAATCTATAGTTTTAGGACTATAGGATTTAACCCTAAGGACCTAAGCTAGATCTATAAGATCTAGGAAGAGAATAGAAGACTCTACCTAAATCTAAAGATATCCTAGGTAGCCTAGCTAAAAAGTCTAAAGGCTAGGGAAGGCAAGATATACTCCTCTATTATTCTAAGTATATAGAGCTTAGCCTAGGCAAGGGAAATTATATAGAAAGGACTAGTATCCTAAGGTATCCTCCTTACTATAGAGGAATTCGACCTAAAACATAGACCTATATAATGCCTCAAGTATAGACAATTTAGGCATAATGTAAAGTTAAAAGTACTATAGGGCTAAATAGATATATAGAAAATACGTAGGACTATATCGAATAGAAGAATACTAAGGAGTACTAAAGAAATGTAGCAATTATTAGGATACCTATATAGTATAGTTATTATTATACAAAGTAAAATAAGTAGCTATTACTAAAGCAAGGACATTTAGGGCCTAAGTAACTAAGAGTTAGAGCTACCTAATCTACCTAAAAGACCTAAAGGACTTAGAAGGATAGATAACAATTAGATCTAATAGAAAAGCAATTAGAAATATAAGCCTAGACTAGGATATAGACGATAGATCTAGGAGGCTACTAGGGAGAGTAGTAGGCATAAACTCTACTACCCTAGTAGGTAGATTATAAAATAACAAAATCTCCTCCCTATTTCCCCTAGGTATAGGTTAGGAAGGATAACTAAGCTAGAGCTAAAGCTATAAAGTTTTAAGTAATAGAAGACGTATAGGTATACTAGAATACCTAGAACAAATAATAGCTAAGGGAAGCTTACTATCCTATAGTATAATACTAACTATAGTATAGACAAAATCTAGATCCTATTCCTCTAATAGCTAGACCTAAAGACCTATTAGGTAGTTGTAATCTAGGAACTATAGATTAACCCCTCTAGTAAGAAAATAGTAGTATACCTAGGATACTATACTATACTCCTAGGTATAGTATATCTAAGGATTACTATATATATCTCTAAAGGAATTAGTACGTAAGAATAGAATATAAGAGAATACTCTAGAGATATAATTATAGTTAGACTCTATATAGGAGATAGATAGATTAATATCCTTAACTACTATAACCTATCTAGCCCTACTAGAGACTATACCCTAAGGCATCCTTCTACTAGTAGAGGATGTACTCTAGGGGAAGGAAGAAGAGGAGATTATCCTTCTAAGGGATTTTAACCTACACTATCCTAGGTACGGAGGGAACAATACCTAAAATTAGTATTAGGCATTAGACTACCTTATTACAATTATAGAAGAGGCCTACCTCGATCTACTACTAGAGCTAGGTACTATTATATAGGAGACTCCTAGAAGCTATTAGATCCCAGACCTAGTATTTAGGATTATAGGAATCTACTAAGATATATAGGAATATAGAACAAGAATAGACCTAGAAATAGGATTAGACTATGTACTAATCTAAACTATAATCCTATCGGCTTAGACTCGTACTAGAGCTTAGGTATAGAGACCTTAATAGAAAAAGGCGAATTAGGCTAGGGTTAGGGAAAGGATAAAGAGGAAAGTAAAAGAAATCTCTACTAAAGCAATAGATATACTCTAATAGCTAGATATAATAGCCTAGGAATATAGGGGATACTTACTAAGGTAACCTAAGAAGATATCCTAAAGGCTAAATCCTCTAAGTATACTAAAATAACCTAGTTAAGGAAGTATAGTAAAGTAGTAAAAAGGATAAGATACCTAAAGAGGGAGTAGAGCTAGGAAAGAATAGGAGGAAGCCTAGTAGTATATCTAGTAGTCTTATAGGCTAAGGGTAAATAGATTAGGAAAGATAGGAACCTAGACTAGAGAGCTATAATTAAGGAAATTACTAAAGATCCAAAAAAGATATAGAAGCTAGCTAGATAGGCTAGGGAAGAGGTAGACTAAAGGGATTCCTTTCTATAGTTCCTAGAGATCTAGGACAAGAATAGTACTATATAAGTAGAGAACTAGGGAAAGGTAGATACGCTAGCCTAGTTCTTCTTCCTAGAACTAAGGAAGGCTAATCTAGAAGATATATAAGATATATCCTACCTAAGACTATTCTAGATAGAAGAAGAAGTTAGACTAGGAGAACTCTAGAAGATACTTAATATACTCCCTAATAGTAAAGCCCTAGGACCTAACTAGATCCTTAATCTACTACTTAAAGAATATAGATAGGAACTTGGATCCCCATTATACTAATTCTTTATAGTATACCTATAATAGGGATACTATCCTAAACCTTTCAAATACTCTACTATAGTTATCCTAAAGAAACTATAGAAGCTAGACTATACTAAGCTAGGAGTATATAGACCTATAGTACTACTAAATACCTTAGTAAAGGTCCTAGAGGCTATTATTGTAAGGAGGATAAGTAAAGAGGCTAAAGAAAGAGACCTCCTTCCTCTATCCTAGATAGGAGTAAGACTAGGAAGGTCTACTATATTAGCCCTAGAGCTAATAATAGAATAGGTCTAGATAGTCTAGAGAATAGACCTAACAATAGTAGCTTTAATGCTTTGCCTAGATATATTAGAGACATTCGATAATATATTATACTAACGACTAATATATAATATTAAGATAAAAGTATATCTATAATATATTATATAGTATATCTAATCCTTCCTCTAGGATAGGACTATATATCTTAAACTTAGGGAGTATATAGACTAGACAAGACCCTAGATAATAGATATACTATAAGGATTAACCCTATTACTAATCCTATTCCTTTTCTTTGTATCTATACTCCTCTTTAATCTAGAAGATAAGGGAACTGTAGTAATGGGCTTTATAGACGACTCTAATATCCTAGTATATAGAAAAAGTATAGAAGGAAACTAGACGTCCTAGTAGGTTAGTTCGGGTTAGGTTTAGGTTTAAAACCGAACCTAATCCATTTGTCTAGGTCTAATCTTAGGGAACCGGAAGTTCGTCTAGGTTTAAACCTAAAAATTCAATAGGTTTATAGCGAATAATAGAAATATTAGAAAGGCGGAAATTGCGAAATATCGAGATAGAGAATATATTGTTATTTATGTATACTACTATTATCGTAGTCCTAAAGGACAAACTAGTTATTTCTTCTATATATACTACTAGTATTGTAGTCCTTAAGGACAGAGTAGTTATTTCTTTCTATAGTATAGCACTAATAGCTATCCTTCTAGTCCTTTATTACTTACGGTAGTTCTTGTATAGATTCTCGCTAACGTCTATATCTCTAATAAAGATACTATAGCCCTTTAGAAGCAAACTTAGTATAATAATGTCCTTCTACTAAATAGTAATGTACTTAGCATAAATGGCTAGTAGGTTAATAGCTATATAGAGTTAGTATATATTAAGGAAGTTAGGGAGTAATATATACTTAAAAAAGGTCGTAAGGTATGCTTTAGAGGCCTTACGCAAAGCCTCGATAGTATTATACTAGTAGCGGAACTCGGTAGCGCCTATAACGCTAATATCGTAGATTAACTATTTAACTAGTCTTTGAAATAGCGCTTACGCGATTTTGAGATCGGTAGACATTTGTATAGTCTTAATCTACTACAATACGTTTTCTAAAAGATAATTAGTTATAGCCGGCTATACGACTAGCTATATAGCTAGCTATACAAGAAGTAGAACTTACTACCTACGTTTCTACGACCTACGCTTATAGTTGCCTTCTTATTTAGCTTGCTAGGCTTAAAGGTAGTACTTTTCTAGATCTTATAGATAGTAGCGTAGATGTTGTAAAGGACGCGAGTAGTACCTTTCTTATTCTTCTTAGTAGCGATAGCGATAGACTTTCCGGCTATTCTAGATATAATAAGTATATAACTAAAGGTATAGAACTACGGTATAGGTAAAGAATAGGCGATATATAATATAAAAGCCGAATTAAAGAAAGTTATTATTATACGCGATTGTATTATAGGTTAGTATAACAAAAACGTCGTTACTACCGTTTCTAGGGAAGTAAGTAGAAAATAATAGAAAGTAACGTAATAAGACCTCGATAATAGTAAGACCGCTCGACAATAGTAAGAGTAGAAGACATTATATATATAACTAGGCGAGATTTAATACAATTCTAAAGTAATAGGTAAGGCTAAATCTATAGCTAGTAGTATAGCTAGCTATAGTTAGAGAGTATACGTTAAAAAGTCTAATATACAATAACTAAAAATAACGTAATAAGGCTCGATAATAGTAAGAGTAGAGGATAGAATATACGCGACTAAGCAAATTTAATACGATATCGAAATAATAAGTAGAGCTAAATCTATAGCTAGTAGTATAGCTAGCTATAGGTAGAGAGTATATATTAAAAATCTAATAAGCAATATCTGAAAATAACGTAATAAAGCTTAATAATAGTAAGAGTAGAGGACAATATATACGCGACTAGGTAGGATTCGATACGATATTGAAATAATAGGTAAAGCTAAATATATAGCTAGTAGTATAGCTAGCTATAGTAAGATCCTAAGTATCGAAGAAATAGCTATAAAGACTTAGACTAACTATCTCGAATTATTAGTATTATTCTCCTAAAAGTCGCGCCTAGATCTTTATAATAAGCTATATATCTTGCTACTATAGAGTTACCTATTTAGTATAAATTGCGAGTAGGTTAGCTAGCTCGAATATAGTTGTTAAGAACGCTTCGCTCGCTTCCTATAGAGCTTTAATCGAGGTACTCTAAAAGTATAGGTTAGCTTTATAATGTAGTACTATCTCCCTAACGAGCTACTAGAAAGGAAGCTTATTTATTAAGAGATCTATACCTTTAGTATTTTAATAGAACCGAATCTCCTAGAGGGCGACTATGCCTTACTTCTACTTAAACTTCTTACTACTAGTATTGCTTTTAAAAGCGATACTCTTCCTACGTCTTAACGCTTACTTTATAGGCTATAACTAGCCTTTACGTTATTTCCGAGGACTCTTAGTTAGAAGGCTCCTTATAGGTTTCTTCTAAGGAATCTATGTTTTCGGACTAATAGTATTACTAGTATAAACAGGTTATTCGTTAGTTTCCGCTATAGCTAAAAAAATTAGTACTAGTCTTAGTCGGAATGTAGGCTAACTTACCCTAAGGAAGTCGTAGTTTTGTTATTTACGTTAGTATAGTTAGAGATAATAACGATATTCTTAGAAGAGAGAGCGACGACTCGCGATCTATTTCTTAGCTATTATCTCGGCGGTTTCTATTATTAAAGGAATTAAAAAGTCTATCTAGGTCGTCGATAATCGTATCTCTATAGAAAGGCATTTTTCTAGAATATAAAAGGAAGAAAGGGATAGATAAAAGAAGACTAGGTATATATATAGAGAAACGTTATTATAATAACGTTTACGACTAGCTTATAATAAATAGAAAAGCGACTAGCTATATAGCTAGCTATAGAGCAAAGGCCTACTCTACCTTAGCCGTTATATCGTAAGGTTCGTATATTAAAGAGATATGCTTAGAAGAGTATAGTATCTATAGAGAACTCTTTTTCCCTATTATAGATAGGATTTATAAGATAAGAAGCTAGTAGGGCCGTAAGCTATACTTGTTCGAGTATAGTATAGGTAAGGTAATAGCTACTTACCTAGAGCCGGCCGTATAGCCCTAAGCTCTATATTACCTAAGGCTAACGAAGTCCCTTTTTTCTAGGCTAGCTTATAGTTACTTTACTTATTACTTATCGGTAGTTCCGCCAATAGACGCTCTCTTTAGAGGCATTATAATTTCGTAGATACGAAGGCGTAGTGCTTAATTTAGGACTACGCTTAAATAAATAGTATATATACGTTATCGTAGTATTATACGAAGATATCGAGGGATTAACGGGAAGATCGGTTCGAGCGAAGTAGTGCTATATATTAAATAAAATCTTACTTACTATAAGATCGAATACTATAGTTCCTCTCGCGAACTCCTTTTTACCGTCGTCGATAGAATTTATTAGAAATGAAGTTATAGGCGCTATAAGCTATACTTGTTCGAGTATAGTCTAGGTAAGGTAATAGTAACTTACCTATAGCTAGCTATATAGCTAGCTAGCGACTATTAAATAGACGGAGAATATACTATTACTACTAACTTCTAGTAAGCCGTATTACTTACTCGAGCTTACTACCGAGCTAAGAAATCGTATCTATAAATACGCCTTAATAAAGGATCGAAGGGCGCGGTATCTATAATAAACTCTTTTTTACCGATATCGATAGACTTCTTTAGATACGACGCTAGAGGCGCTATAAGCTATACTTGTTCGAGTAAAGTACGAATAGAGTAATAACTCCTTACCTATAGCTAGCTATATATACGACTAACTTAATAAGATATAGCTATATATCCTCGCCGTCTCGATCTATCTAAATCTAGTCGAGGATAAGGTTTGTAAGGTACTCGAGGAGGTCGTTACTATTTAGTTATAGTAGCGTTTGTAAGATCTAGTCGCGAAAGAGCTCTATAGACTTAGTAAAGATAGAAGGCTAGTAGTAATCAGTATAGTAGATATAGTCTATTTATATTAAGATATCTATTAGTATGCCTATATAGACCTAGTAATCCTACTATACTATCTTTAGCTCTATTAGAAACCTTTCGCCTACTATAAGTCGCTCTAAAACTATAAGATAAGAAACTAGAGGTATAGTAGGCTATACTTGTTCGAGTATAGTATAGGTAAGGTAACAATTGCTTACCTATAGCCGGCTAGCCGTATACCGACTAATAGATTAGTAGACTATTAAACGATAGTACCTACATAAGAGATAGTATACGTAATAATACATATTCCGAGACTATCGAGAGGGAAGAGTATCTTTAACTTATTATAGATAACTCTTTATACATCCTTGAATTGAATCTTGCTTTCTATATTAAAGGCGTAGACGAGCTATAAGGCCTATTTAGTCTTCTACTTTAGCGTACTATTATCGTCTAGGTAAGGTAATAGCTACCTACCTATAGCTAGCTATATAGCCGACCGTTTTTCTAGCTTAACCTCTAGTTACTTTACTTAATACTTATCGGTAGTTACGTAGTAGCGCTATATATCGTATAAGATCTTCCTTTATATCTTTTGTTACACTTTTCTACCCTTAGGTTTATCGTCGTCGATAGAATTTATTAGAAATAAAGTTAGGGACGTCGTTAGCTATAGTTATTCGAGCGTAGTCTAGGTAAGGTAACGGCTACTTACCTATAGCCGGCTATATAGCCGGCCGTTTTTCTAGCTTAACCTCTAGTTAATTTACTTAATACTTATCTATAGTTACGTAGTAGCGCTATCTATCGTATAAGATCTTCCTCTATATCTTTTGTTATACTTTTCTATCCTTAGCTTTATTATCGTTAATAGAATTTATTAGAAATAAAGTTAGGGGCGTCGTTAGCTATAGTTATGCGAGCGTAGTCTAGGTAAGGTAACGGCTACTTACCTATAGCCGGCCGTATAGCCGGCCGTTTTTCTAGCTTAACCTCTAGTTAATTTACTTAATACTTATCTATAGTTACGTAGTAGCGATATCTATCGTATAAGATCTTCCTCTATATCGTTTGTTATACTTTTCTATCCTTAGCTTTATCGTTATCGATAGAATTTATTAGAAATGAAGTTAGGGGCGCCGTAAGCTATACTTGTTCGAGTATAGTCTAGGTAAGGTAATAGTAACTTACCTATAGCCGGCTATATAGCCGGCTAGCAACTATTAAATAGACGAAGAATGTACCATTACTATTAACTTCTAGTAAGCTATATTACTTGCTCGAGCTTGCCGCCGAGCTAAGAAGTTATATCTATAAATATGCCCTAATAAAAGGATCGAATAGTACGGTATCTAAAGCGAACTCTTTTTTACTATTATTAATAGAATTCCTTAGATACGAAGTTAGGGACGCTATAAGCTATACTTCTTCGAGTATAGTCTAGGTAAGGTAATAGCTACTTACCTATAGCCGGCCGTATAGCTAGGCGTTTCTCTAGCTCGATCTCTAGTTACTTTACTTAATACTTATTAGTAGATACGTAGTAGCGCTTTGTAACGTAAAAGATCTCCCTTAATATATGCTAAAGAACGTAGTATATATAGCGAGCTCCTTTATACTATTATTAATAGAATTCGAGAGATAGGAAGCGAGAGGCTCTATACGCTATACTTCTTCGAGTATAGTATAGGTATAATAACAACTTCTTACCTATAGCTAGCCGTACTATATCTCCTAACCATTTCTCCTTAAAGCCTATAACCTTCTAAAATAGCTCTTAGCTCTTCTTATTTAATACGATCTTGTATACTATACGATATAGCTCTTTAAATAAGAGTATAGATATATTCTAAGTATAGAAAGTATAGTAAAGAGTAAAGTAAATAATATATACTCTATACGTTAGATAGATCTTAGTATAGCCTCTATCTACGAGCGAGGTTATATCGCTACCCTTCTTTCTTTGTCCCTTAGCGCTACTAAGTATATCTATCCTACAAGTATAGAGATAGAGGGATAGGTATTGTATAATGTTCGGCCGCTACCTCCTAACTATTTCTCCTTAAAGCCTACGAATTGCGATTTATTAGATTAGAAACTAGAGAAGCTATAGGCTATACTTATACGAGTGTAGTATAGGTAAGGTAATAGCCACTTACTATAGCCGGCCGTATAACCGGCTAGCGACTATAGGATAAATAGAGTATATATAGTAGCGTAGGCGGCGTACTTTATTAAAAACTCGTATAGTTAGCTCTCGGGTTAGTATAATAATAAGGATAGCTAACTATATATAGATAGCGACTTATATCTATATATAGTGCCTAGAGCTCGGTATAGATCTAAGGGACTTTACCTAGCCGGCTATAAGGCTAGCTATATTAATTTTATTAACCTTACTATCTATAGATCCTCTTTTTAGGATTCCTATCTAGATTCCCTTAATATCGCTTCTACTTTCGCTTCGAGGGCTTATTACCCTACTCCTCGTTATTACTAATTAATTAGATAGAAGGGCTAAATCGAGTATCTTCTTCCTTATCCTAGTTCTTACTCTCCTCTTCCTTAATCCTCGCTTTCTCTCTAAGCAAGTTATCTAACGTTATAGTACGAGGATTATTCTTCCCTTAACGTTTCTTCTATATAAGAAAATTCCGATTAATTATAATTATCTTAAAGACGATCGGACTATATATTCGATTATATCGGTACTAATACTACCTAATACTAAACGAGCGCTCTATTCCGATTCCTATCCTAGGGATTACTAGGATATCTCGAGCGATTATAGCGATTATTAGATAGCTCTCGGCGATCCGAGACTATATCCCTAATATATTATTCTCTAAGAAATCGTTTATAAGATAGGATAAATCTAATTCTCGTTAGCTTATAGCTTATAGTAATAACTATACTAAAAGTAGTACTTATTTTACCTTCGATATATCTCGAGTTTATCTAGAACTCCCCTTGCCTCGATCTCGTCCTATTTAGGGGCCTAGGTACTAAATATAAACGACGTTCGCGATTTCTTAACCTTCTTTCGTAGTTACTAGCCCTTAGCTCTATATACTATATAATTAGAGTATTCCTCGATAAGCTCCTTTAATACCGACTAGTAGTACTCTTCCTATTTTGGTTTATCCTTCTACTCGTCCTATTACTAGAATTTAGTCTTCTATGTTAGATAAAGGAGGACTACGATACTATGACTACGATACTATAGATATCGCCGTAGGTCTTAGACTCTCGAAAGTAGCCGAATAATATTTATTAAGCTTTTATTCTAACGCTATAAGTACCTTCGTTATAGTAATCTTCTAGGGAATACTTTTTTTACTTAGCTTCGTTATAGATTAATCTAGTCCGTTAAAGAGCTAGTTGTAATACCTAAGTACCTAATAGATCGTTAGTCCTCGGGTCCTATCTATTATATTCGTAACGATAGTATATAGCCTTATAATCGAAACAAGATATTCGGCCTATCTCTACTCTACCTCGGTTAAGGCTAGCTATTCGATGCCTTAATTAATATAGTACTAGTCTACTATATAGCGTAGTTTATATACTTAGACTAGTATATAGAACGACGAGTCGAATCTAGTCTTAACGTCCTAGGTTAATCGAAGTAGTCGTTTCGGAGGCTAGGATTACTATTTCTTATTCTAAGCGATACTTTTACTATTAATCTAAGGCTTGTCTATAAGGTTTGTCTAGATAAGTACGAACGCGTACTATTACTACGAGCTAGAGTTACTATAGATTACTATCCGGTAGATCTAGATTAGTTAGTTAGTAAAACTAGTAGCTAGCTATATAGCTAGCTATAAGTATTAGCGGTACTTACTTTATAAACAACTATAGTAAGACTCTATTCCTTAGAAGCTTTTATAGCTACCTTTAAAGTACTTAGCTTGTCCTATACTTTCTTTTTGTCTAATATCTTCTACTACTCGTCGTTCTAAGATACTAGCTTCAATTTCGTAAATAGCGCCTAGATAGCGATTTATACTATATAGGCTAGATAGGGAAACTTCTTAGGGAAGGGAATTATTACTCTTGCGTCGAATAGTAGATCTATATCTATCGACTCTATCGCGAGACTAGTCGGGTCCTTAGACCTAGAATCGTTCTCGTATTCCTTATTAGTATCCTCTAATAGCCCGATAGATAGTATTACTTAGATTGCGATAGTTTAACTAAGTTTCTTAACTACTTCTCGTCTAAAATTAGTATTAGTATAAGATAGCTACTAAGAGGGCTACCTATAAGTTTTTATAAAGCGTTTTATTGTTACTTACGTTATCTATCGTAATAGTAATTAGCTTAGTATAAACTCTAACTTACTCTAGCGCTTTTTAGACTAAACCTACTATATCCGCTCTAGAGTAGATTCCTTCAATTTTAGGAAATCCGATTATTAACTTATAGTATTTCTATTACTAATCGATAAAATAAAGTATAATAGAGAGGAATAATGCTTACATTGTCCTATTTAACTAGCCGTTAATTGTAATCGCTACTTAGTTAGCTAGTACTACTAGATTCTTAATCTCTTTAATAGCGCTCTCTATATTTTATACGAAATTACTATATTAAGTACTCGCTAAGAGAAATAGGGATAGATTGTTAGTAAGGTAGTAGTACGTTTTTTAGACCGATTCCCTCTCGAAGAAGTCTTCTAGAAGTCTATTAACGATAATTATCTCGTTTACTAGTTATCGGAAATCCTCGAGACTATACTTACTAGCGTTAACTATATATACGTCCTTCTTTCCTTACTATAATATTGTTAGACTTATTTATTATATCCTAAGAAGCTAGTATATAGCTAGTATATAGCTAGCTATATAGCTAGCTATAGGGAAGTACTCTTACCTTAGTCCGAAATTCGATATCTACCTCCTCCTATCGATCTCCCTATACTAAACGATACTTTTGAGTCTTTAAATGCTTCGTAGTAGTAGTATTGCTATCCCTAATTAATGGATACTTTATAACTAGCCTATAGAAATTATATATTACTACCGGCTAATACTTAAGCCTATCGAGTATAGTAACTATCCTATATATAGCTCCTTTAGTTAAATACTTCTAGATAAAACTATTCCTATCCTTGCTCCCCTAATTAATAAGAAACTTCTAGATATTCTATAGCCTCTAAAGCGAGGAATAACTAGAGCTTTTTACTATATTCTACTAGGTCTCCTAGACCTATTAATAAAAAGCCTCGTAATATTCCTTCTTTTAGATATAAACATTATCCTATTTATCGAAGATAGCTAGATTAATAACTAATAGGGCCCTTGATTAAGTGTTCTTAGGAGAGAAGAGATTTCGTTAGGCTATCGATACCGAAGATTAACGAGAACGTTAACTATCTCTACTAAAGGACTAACCTCCTACTAGACTACTTCTTGTTCGAATAGTCGATAGTAAGGTATTGTTTCGTCTTCCTAGAGGACTTTAGATAGATAGACTTATAGCTCTATTGTTTCCTCCTCGTCCTTAAGATCTAGTCTATACTCCTAATAACTATCTAGAGCGTAATTGCGACCTTGTTATTCGTAGGCTTAGTAATAAACTAGCGTTTAGGATAGTAGGAATATTAAGGAAGTTAGTATTTAGAGGCATAGTAGCTTATAGATATAGTAAAATAGTACCTTTAATAGCAATCTTAGGATTAACGACTAAGAGTCCTAAGGAGCTTTAATAGTTAGATAGATTACTATTAAAGTAAGAAAGAAAGGTAAAAAGCTCCGAACTATAATTTAAAATTATAGATAGCTAGGTACGAGACATTATTTCAATAATATAGGTAGCTAGGCTAGTAAGAAGAATAGAAATTCCGGGATATATAGTTACGTACTTATAATCTTTATTTTAGTAGTTATATAAACTACTATACGAGCTATTCTATAGCTATCTACTCGGTATCTTGCATAACTACATCTTTAGTCGTCTACTATACTCTAGCGGTATCTACTACTATATAAGTAGAGTATATATAGTCTATAGCTACTTACCCTAAGCTAAGACATATTCTATCTTTCAAATTACTAAGATATATCGTTAAGAGGTATATTAGCTTTAATATTCCCTTATAGCGTAGCTTAGCTAGTATCTCATAGTACCTATTTGTCTCCTCTAGCTACTTCCTCTCGATATCGAAGTAATAGTAGAGAGCTTTTGCTCTACTATATCCTAGGTATACTATATCCTTAAAGTAGTAGCGGCGGAGATTATAGTTCTAAGGCTAGTAGCTAGGCTAATCTAAGCGAGGCATACTCCTAAAGTATAGCGGAAAGCTTTTATCCTATATATTAATATTTCGAATAACCGCGTACTTAGCGATAGTATAGATTTCGTATAGTATAGGGAAGCGTCCCTAACTTAAAGCTTTCTATAGAATTGTTAGCATAACCTAACTTTTTAGCTAGCTATATAGCTAGCTATAAAGGATATACCTAAACTCTACTATTTCCTACTATCTTTAATAGCTTTCTAATCTAGACCTTAGTCTTTGTATCCCTCTTAAACTACTTAATTGCCTATAGCTTTCTCTATATCGAATAAATAGCCTTATACTAATATGTATATACTACGCGAAACTCGATATCGAGATATTTTAAGTAGTAAAGCTCCTTAGCTACCTCTTGTATTTTAGCTTTATAACTTGGAGTAAGAGCCTAACTCGGGTTAACAAAATCCTAGTTCTTAGAATCCGTAGATAGATCTTTTATATCTAAGTTACTCTATTTATACTATTCTATTAGATAATCGTCGAGTACTATCTCTATTAAGCTTACGCTAGTTAAAACATCTACTACTATATATTTATCGTATAGATCCTCTTTGTCCTTTACCTTAATCTCTTTCCTAGATTATGTTAGTATTCGATTAATAATAAATCTAATAACGCTAGCTATATAGCTAGCTATAGTAATACTTACCCTCTATTCCTTTACTATAAGAAGACTAATCTTAGATTAGATAGCTTCTCTTCTTATTTAGCCTTACTTTTCTACTAGAATATAGCTTTATCCTACTTAGGTCTCTCCTTCTACTTCTCTAGCTACTATTAGAATATAGTTTACTTAGCTCTTTTCTTCTTTCTTAAGGCTTGTTTAGTCTTAGATATCTATAATACTCGCTTTGCGTCTACTATAGTCTTACTATATATAGAATACTCCTCTTTTGTCTTACGATGCTTTAGGCTCGATACGCGATTACTAGGTTCATTTTTCGCGTTACTAATATAGTAACTAAGCTTATAGTTGCCTTAATATAGTTACTAATTACTAATATGTATAGTAGGCTAAGTAGGATACTTATCTCGAGCTATCTTGCGTAGTTATTATAGGATATTAATATCGAAGTTTTTGCAAGGTAAGAATTAGTAATAAAGCTCTAAATTTTATAACGTAACCTACGCAAGGTTTCTATAGCAATAGCGACCTAGGCGATAGGTAGATACTATAGAAAGAGTACTAAGTAATACGAAAGTAAAGCTTCCTTTATATAGCTAGTAGTATAGCCGGTCTTTTTAGTAACGTTATATAAACTAGAAAAAGTCCGGGTTACGACCCGAAATTAGTATAGGTCCTAAAACCCGAACCTAAACCAATCGTCCGGTTCCTACTAAGAAACCGAACCTAGATCCAATTTCTCGGATTGTACCTAACCTACTAGGCTATCTAAAGGAAACTATAGAAGGCTAGAGATAGTATATAACAAATATATATATAATAGGTAGCTAAGTATAGGGCTACCTTTATACTATAGAAGTACTAGTTAATCTATTTTACTAGGAGTAGAACAAGGTACAATCTATAGGCTATAGTTAATATACTAGGATTTAAAGGTAGGCTAGCTCTCTCCCTTAGACTTCTAGGAGTATAGGTAGATTCGAAGCTAGAATAGGGCCTAAACATTAGGAAAGTAGTAGAGAAAGGTATATCTTAGATACTATTACTTTAAAGGCTATACAAATCTATATAGGGAGTATTATTCTAGAAGGTAAAATACCTATATATAGCTATAGTAAGGCCTACAATAATATATAAGGCTAAAGTATAGATAATACTAAAAGGAATACCTAGATATAGAAAAGGAGCTACTCTAAGACTAGAGAAGATCTAGAACTAGGTACTAAGGTATATTATAGGAGTATATAAGAGTATAGTAAAAGGGATTCTCTAAAGGGAGATACAAATTCCTCCCCTCTCCCTATATATATAAGAGATAGTAAGGCAATAGGTAGCTAAGATAGATAGTAAACCTACCACTTAGTACTAACTATATCTAGAAGAGATANGATAGATTCGAAGCTAGAATAGGGCCTATATATTAGGAAAGTAGTAGAGAAAGGTATATCTTAGATACTATTACTTTAAAGGCTATACAAATCTATATAGGGAGTATTATTCTAGAAGGTAAAATACCTATATATAGCTATAGTAAGGCCTACAATAATATATAAGGCTAAAGTATAGATAATACTAAAAGGAATACCTAGATATAGAAAAGGAGCTACTCTAAGACTAGAGAAGATCTAGAACTAGGTACTAAGGTATATTATAGGAGTATATAAGAGTATAGTAAAAGGGATTCTCTAAAGGGAGATACAAATTCCTCCCCTCTCCCTATATATATAAGAGATAGTAAGGCAATAGGTAGCTAAGATAGATAGTAAACCTACTACTTAGTACTAACTATATCTAGAAGAGATATATAAAGGTCTAGATAGAATAAGGAGGAAAAGGGGCATAGCCTAAGTATAAGACCTAAAAATAAGATAGGGACAAATAGTAGAGTAGGTTAATAGGTAGACTAGGGAATACATCTAATAAGGAGGAATAATACCTAAATTATAGTAGATGTACTAGAGATAGGATATATAATAGGGAAACTAAGTTAAGAGGAGACAAGTAGCCTAATAGGGCTAATAGCTCCCTATAGCCTAGTAAGAAGAAACAAAACATAAGGAATTATATTAGGGATAGTTAAGGAAGTAGAGTATAATAGTAATCCTAATTAGAACTAAACATATTAGTCTAAATGTATATCTAATAAGAAGGAGAGTTCTAGGCAAGATACTAGAATACATATATAGATATAGGGCCTAGATACTAAAATACATTATACCCTTCTATGTAGAGAGACAAAGGATAAGGAACTAACTCCTTTAAAAAGTAGGGTTATCTTAGTAAGAGATTACCTAGACTAAGAAAGGCTTAAATAAAGTAACTAAATAGTTAATTAAGGAAGGCCTCCTTAAGTAGTTCTCCCTTATAAAGGAGGAACTAGAGAGGGAGGAAGATAGGAAGTAGGAATAGGAGCTTAGTAAGAGGAAGGAGCTATAGAGATCCTCTCTATATCCTATAGCCTAACTAGATATAAAAGGTAGGGATAGTATCCTATATAGTAGGAAGGAGATAAAGGATTTTATACTAGAGGCTATAGGCTAAAGGCTTTTACCTTTAAAGGTAGATAGAGATAGCTACTTGTCTAGTAAGTAGAATAGTATAGTAATACAAGAATTTATAATAATATATCTAGAAGATAGTAGAGCAAGTCTAGATAGTATAGGCTATATAGGCTATTTAAGGACTAGTTAGGATTAACGAAGGCTTCTTAAGGGACTTATAAGGAAACCTATAGATTATTATAGCTTTTACGACTATTATAGCAAGCTTAATAGCTATAAGCTTAGAAAGACTAGAAAAATTAGTAGGGACTATCTTCTTTTAGATAGAGACTATAATATTAATTTACTATTTAATCTTAGTAGTTCTCGCCTATAAGGATATACTCTATATAGTAGATAAGTATTCTTAACTAGGACTAGTAAGTTTAGGCTAGTAACTAAGTATAGAGAAAAACTATATAGATAGATTAGAGATTAGTTATAGAAGAGAAAGAAGTAGAAAAGGTCGCTAAGGCTAAAAGATATAGGTACTAGTAGATAAGGTTAGTAGAAGTAAGACTAATAATAGATAGCTTCTTTTATAGTAGGCTTCTATTATAGTAGATATAAATCTTATTTAATAATAGAAAGAGCGATAATAGGGAGGGATCCGATATACTATAGTAGATTCCTATAGAATAGTAGTAGGAGTACTAGGGACCTACTATTAGATAACTAGGATAATTTATTTAGGTTTATATAGGTATAGGATTGAAATTAAGACGGATATATAGAGAAGTCGAAGACGAGATAGAGGCTAATAGAAAATAGATAGTATTAATAAGAAGCTAGAAGAATAGAATATAAAAAACTAAAAGAAGTAAAGCTAAGAAGTAAGGCTAAAGATCTTTAGTCTTATACTACTATAGGAACCTCTAACGTTATAGTAGAGAGATAGATAGAAAAACGAAAGAGATAGATAAGTTACTATAGGAGGCAAGTTTAGAAGTAAAAAGAAGGAAGGAAGTAATTTAAAGTACTATATCCTAGAGATTATAGTACTAGTATATATCTATATATATATCTTAGCGCTTAGTACCTTAGTACTTAGCGTTCGTATATATATATAGCTACTATATATATTCTAGCTCTCTCTATATTATACTTACTATATATCTTATAGAAAGATCGTAGGCAAAAAACATGTCTAACTCCTAGGCGAAGGCGCTAGCGCCTACGAGTATAGGAGACACGAGTATACCTTCCTAGAAACAATACCGTAACGGTAGACCCGAGGGCCGAGGAAAGGTAGAGGGAGGGAGGGATCTAGCCTCTACCCTAAAGCTAGACTAAAGGCTAACTAATACCTAAACTAGGCCCTAAAGGCCCGAAAGAATAGCCTAATTAGCTAAAAACGAGTAGAAATATCTAAAAGAACCTATAAACCCTAATAGAAGATATTTAAAAGGCACTAGATACTCCCTAGGCCCTAGATTTCCTCTCCCTCCTCTCCCTCCTCTAGCGGGCCTAGACCTAGCTACTATACTAACTAAAAGACGCCGATACTACAAATACCCTCCGAACCTATCTATAGAACCTCTAAACTACTACGAAAACACCCGAACCGAGAATATAGATATAGGCTACCTCCTAAGACTAGCTAGCTATACTAAGTCTATAGAGAATTCCCCTTAAAAGTTATATAATTATAATAAGGATAGGCTATAAGGAGGAGCAAGAAAAGATAAAAGGCCTTACTAACTAAGAAATACTTTAGGGACTCAAGGGCCTAGGGTAATTACTATTAAGAAACTTAAGAGTAGCAATATACGAGTATTTATAGTATCTAAACCTACTAAAGACAAGTTAACAAATAAACTAGGATAGATATAGAAGACACTCCCTAGCGCTATAGTAGAGGCTCTAATATACTAGGTACTAGTCTACGGCTTTAGGGCTATAGGATTTAACCCTAAGGACCTAAGCTACATATATAAGATCTAGGAAGAAAACGGAAGACTGTACCTAAATCTTAGGATATCCTAGGTAGCCTAGCTAAAGAGCCGAAAGGCTATAGAAGGCAAGGCATACTCCTCTATTATCCTAAATATACAAAGCGTAGCTTAAGTAAGGGAAATTATATAGAAAGGCCTCGTATCCTAAGGTACTCTCCTTACTATAGAGGAATTTAATCTAAAGCAAAGACCTATATAATGCCTAAAGTATAGACAATTTAGGTACGTTACAAAGTACTAAAGAGCCGAATAGGTATATAGAAAATGCGTAGGACTATATAGAACGGATGAATACTAAGGAATAATAAGGAAATATAGTAACTATTAAGGTACCTATATAGTATAGTTAGTATTATATAAGGTAAAACAAGTAGCTATTATAAAAGCAAGAGCGCTTAGAAACTAAGCAACAAAGAGCTAGAACTACCTAATCTACCTAAAAGATCCGAAAGACTTAGAAGGGTAGACAACTATTAGGTCTAAGAGAAAAGTTAGAAGTATAAGCCTAGACCTAGATATAGACGATAGGTTAAGAAGACTACTAGGGAGACTAATAGGCACAAATTCTATTACCCTAGTAGGCAGATTATAGAATACTAAGATCTTATCTCTATTCCCCTTAGCTATAGGCTAAGAAGGGTAACTAAGCTAAAGCTAGAGCTAGGAAGCGATAGAAGACATATAGACATACTAGAACGCCTAAGATAAATAGTAGCTAGGGGAAGCTTACTATCCTATAGTACAACACTAACTATAGTATAGACAAGATCTAAATCCTATTCCCCTAATAGCTAGATCCGAAAGAGTACTAGATAGTAGTAATCTAGGAACTATAGATTAGCCCTAGTAATAGGAACATAGTAGTATACCTAGGGTACTATACTATACTCCTAAGAGTAGTATACCTAAGGGTTACTATATACGTATCTAAGGAAATTAGTATACAAATATAGAATATAAAAGAATACTCGGAAGACATAATTTTAGTTAGACTCCTTATAGGAGGAAGATAGGTTAATATCCTAAACTACTATAACCTATCTAGCCCTACTAGAGACTATGCCCTAGGTACCCTCCTACTAATAGAGGATGTAACCTAGGGAAAAGAGGAAGAAGAGATTATCTTACTAGGGAATTTTAACCTATACTACCCTAGGTAGGGAGGCAACAATACCTAGAACTAATATTAGGTAGTAGACTACCTTATTACTATTATAGAAAAGGCTAACCTTGACCTACTACTAGAACTAGGCACGATTATATAGGAGACTCCTAGGAGGTACTAGACCCTAGACCTAGTATTCGGGACTACGGGAATCTAACAAGATATATAGGAATATAGAACGAGGATAGACTTAGAAATAGGATTAGACTATATACCGATCCAAACTACAATCCTATAGGCCTAGACTAGTACTAGAACCTAGATATAAAGACTATAATAGAAAAAGGTAGACTAGGACAAAATTAGGGCTAGGGTAAAGAAGGAGGTATAAGAAATCTCGACTAGAATAATAGATATACTACAATAGCTCGATACGATAGCCTAGGAGGTCTAAGAGATACTTACTAAGATAATCTAAGAGGACATCCTAAAGGCCAAACTATCTAAGTATACTAGAATAACCTAGTCAAAGGAGTATAGTAAAGTAGTAAAAAAGATAAGATACCTAAAGAGGGAATAGAGCTAAGATAGAATAGAAGGGAACCTAGTAGTATACCTAATAGCCTTATAGGCTAAGGGCAAGTAGATTAGGAAAGATAGAAACCTAGGCTAGAGAGACATAGTTAAAGAAATTACTAAGGACCCGAATAGGATCTAGAAGCTAGCTAGGTAGGCTAGGGAAGGGGTAGGACAAAGGTACCCCCTTCTATAGTTCCTAGAGCTTAAGGATAAGGATAGTATAATATAAATAGAGAACTAAGGGAAAGTAGAAGTATTAGCCTAATACTTCTTTCTAGAGCCGAGGGAAGCTAACCTAGAAGATATACAAAATGGATCCTACCTAAGCCTATTCTAGATAGAGGAAGAAGTTAGAATAGGAGAACTCTAGAAAGTACTTAATAGGCTCCCTAAGGGTAAAGCCCTAGGACCTAACTAGATCATTAACCTAATACTTAAGGAATGTAGATAGGAACTTAGACCTATACTATATAAGCTCTTTATAGTATACCTATAATAAGGATACTACCCTAAACCCTTCAAATACTCTATAATAGTAGTCCTAAAGAAACTATAGAAGCCGAACTATACTAAACTAGGAGTATATAGACCTATAGTACTACTAAACACCCTAGTAAAGATACTAGAGGCTATCGTTATAGAGAGAATAAGTAAAGAAGTAGAGGTAAGGGACCTACTTCTATAATCCTAAATAGGAGCTAGACTAGGAAGATCTACTATATTAGCCCTAGAGCTCTTAGCTAATAATAGAGTAGGTCTAGATAGTCTAGAAAACAGACCTAACAATAGTAGTATTAATACTATACTTAGACATATTAGGAGTATTCGGTAATGTATTATACTAAAGACTAATATATAACATTAGGATAAAAGCATACCTATAGTACATTGTACAATTCATCTAGTTATTCCTTTAGGATAGGACTATATGCCTTAGACTTAGAGAATATATAGATTAGACAAGACCCTAAACAACTAGAATACTATAAGGGTTAACCCTCTTACTAATTCTATTCCTATTCTTTATATCTATACTCCTCCCTAACCTCGAGGATAAGGGAACTATAGTAATAGGATTTGTAGACGACTCTAATATCCTTATATATAGGAAAGCTATAGAAGGGAATTGTAGAAAGCTAGAGATAGCATATAATAAATGTATACAATAGGTAGCAAAGTATAGGGCTACTTTTATACTATAGAAGTACTTACTAATCTACTTTACTAGGAGTAGAACAAGGCATAACCTATAGGCTATAGTTAATATAATAGGGTTTAAGGATAGACCTACTCTATCTCTTAGATTACTAGGAGTTTAGGTAGATTCGAAACTATAGTAGGGCCTATATATTAAGAAAGTAGTAGAGAAAGGCATGTCCTAGATATTTTTACTCTAAAGGTTATACAAATCTATATAGGGAGTATTATTCTAGAAGGCAAAACACCTATATACTACTATAGTAAGGCCTACCATAACATATAGAGCCAAAGTCTAGATTATACTAGAAGGACTACCTAGACATAGAAAAGGGGCTACCCTAGGGCTAGAAAGGGCCTAAAACTAGGTACTAAGGCATATTATAGGAGTATATAAGAGTGTAGTAGAGGGGGTCCTCTAAAGGGAAGCATAGATCCTACCTATCTCTCTATATATATAAGAGATAGCAAGATAATAGTTAGTTAAGATAAAGGATAAACCGGCTACTAAGTATACCTAGGAGAGGTATAAGAAGGTCTAAAGGGAATGTAGGAGGAATAGGGGCATAGCCTAAGTATAAGACCTAAAGATAAGGTAGAGCTAGCTAGTAGAATAGGTTAATAGATAGACTAGGGAATACATCTAATAGGGAGGAGTAATACCTAAGCATTAGTAGATGTACTAGAGATAGAACACATAATAGGAAAGCTAAGTTAGGAAGAGGTAGGCATCCTAATAGGGCTAACAACTCTCTATAGTATAGTAGGAAGGGCTAAAAGGTAGGGAAATATACTAAGGATAGATAAGGAAGCAAAGTACAATAGTAACCCTAATTAGGACTAAATATATTAGCCTAAATATATACTTAGTAAGGAGGAGGGTTCTAGGTAGGACACTAGAGTATATATATAGATATAGGGCCTAGATACCTAAGTACATTATACTCTTCTACCTAGAGAGAAAAAGGATAAGGAACTAACTTATCTAAAGGATAGGATTATTATAGTAGGAGTTTACTTAGACTAAGAGAGGCCTAAACGAAGTAACTAGATAGATAATTAAGGAGGGTCTCCTAGAATAGTTCTCCTTTGTAAAGGAGGAGCTAGAAAAGGAGGAGGAGGAAGGGAAGAAGTAAATAGGAGCCTAGTAAGAGGAAGGAGCTATAGAGATCCTCTCTATATCCTATAGCCTAAACGGATAATAAGGGTAGGGATAGAATCCTACAAAATAGGAAGGAGATAAAGGGTTTTGTACCGGAGGCTATAGGCTAAGGGCTTTTACCTCTAAGAACAAATAGGGATAGCTACTTATCTAGTAGTTAGAATAGTATAGTAATACAAGAATTTACTACTATATATCTTATAGAACTTTAGTATATATAACGTTTATCTATAATACTAATTAGCTATTTAAAGCTCTTACTAGTTTATATAGATTAGCTCTCTTTAGATAGACTAGACTCTAGACTAACTATCCTAAATAGTAGTATTAGAGTATATAGTCTAGTTAGTAGTTAGATAATAGTAATCTTCCTAGAACTAAGTAGATTTCCCTATTAGGAGTATCTAGAATTATATAACTAAAATTGTATAACTAGTTTAATCTAATACCTTTTAGATTTAGCTCTAACCTATAGAATAATAGTAATAGATCTACTATTCCTACTTTAGTCCCTACTATTCCTTATATCTTCTCTTACGCTTTATAGTCTATTTATACCTCGTCGGCCCTCCTTAACTCGATGCTTTGTATAGTATACTACTACATTTAATTAACTCTATAGTACTTGGAACTAGTATAGCGTAAAACTGCCTCCGAGTAGCGACTAGGCGAGGCCCCGAACTCAAGCCAAAGCTATTTCTCTTCCAGTACTGCTCTTAACAGTACTTCTGTTCTTCATTCGTATCAAATCTCTGTCTTTTTCGAACTCATCCGGCGTGTGTGCTGTCCCAAGATGCTTGACCAGCGCGTCGACGTCACGACAAATACAGTCAATATCCCTCCACTTGTCGCAAAGCACGCACGCAAAATGACCTCTTCCATCTGCTGTATGACTCTTGACCACGAATCGCGCATCCATGCGATAATCGCGATTCTTGACCTTCTCCGAACTGTTGCTACTTGACTTGGGAAAGTGCGTCGACAGAACCCACACATCGCGTGTATCGACCGGTATTGGAATGTGGCAGGCAGGACAAGCATGGTTCCCAGTGCGCGAAAAGGCTTTGTCGAGAGGCCGCCACGAGTCTTTCTGAAGGTCCTTCGCATACCGGCAAAAGAGTGTCGGTGGGGGTGCGGGTAAGGATTTGATGGTCTTGGGGCCTGGTGGAGGCGAGCCGCGCGCGGAACGCTGCGAGAGAGGAGGCGACTGAACAGCAGCAGTCCTGTTTGGCGACGCTGGCGGCTTGGGAAGTGCGACAGACCTAGCGCGGACCGATTTGACTGGGTCAGAGTTGGCTTTGTGCGGACGATCCTGCTTCCAGCCTGCATTTACCGGCACCTTGTCTGTCGGGGCCAGAGAGCCTCTGCGGAAGTTCGGCGGAAGCGCCCAATCGCTCGTTGGCGGTGGCGGCCCTCGGACAGATTGCGCATGAGAAGGTGCCCAGCTTCTGCCGTCATCTGCAGCACCTCTCCCCATCGGAGGGGGTGGAGGCTTCCATCCCGGTTCATCAGGCAGAATGCGAGAAGAAGTAGCTGCGTGCGATGCTGCTCTGTGAGAAACTTCATGCGATGGACCATGCTCCGATAGAATCTTGCGAGGCTCGTCCCTTGCGCCATTCGTCCTATTCGTTGCCGCTACTGTAGCGGCAGCAGTTGCCACCCCTGCCCCGATCGTGGCGACAGCAGACAGGTCCGTGGGCTTGTCGCCCTTCTTCTTATCAGGAGGTGGTGCAAACGGATCTGGATAGGAGTCTTTTCGTTTGCTTTTGGGTGGCGCCGCGAACGGATCAGGACAGCTCTCCCTCGTCCTTTCTGTCGCCGCGAAAGGGTCGCCAGATTGATCTTTTGGGGCCTTTCGTGGCGGTAGAGGAGCAAAGGAATTCTGGTGCAGTTCTCTGGCATTTCCTGGTGCTGACCGATATGATTCTGTCCTGGAGAACTGCGCAGCAACGGGCTCCCGGTCATATACATCCCTGCGATCCGATGATTGGCGCTCCCATGGCTTAGGCGGTGCAGCTTCTGCAGGGGGCAGCGCTTTCATGGTTTCACGCCGTTCAGATGCAGCAGCCGCTTTCGCCGGTGGTAGCGGGTCCCACGTTTTGTCGCCTTGTTCTTTCCGCTGCTGTTCGGCGAGCAGACGATCTCGCTGTGCGTTCAAAGCTGAGATGGATCCGTCACGAGCTTTATCTTGCGCCATAATGATCTGACGCATGTCGTCTTCGGTCAGTGCTCGATTATCTGAGACTGCGCCTTGCAACACACTTATCACGACCTGCTGTAAATCAATGACTTGTTTTTGCAGCGCATTTTCAGTGACCACTACCAACATGTCAGACAGAGTGCGCATTGCTCCAATGCTACGCGAGATACTTACAATCGCCCTGAGCAAAGTTTTGGCCAAGTTGACCAACATTCTGCTCATATGTCTCCTCCAACATGGCTTTGGATCTCCCGGTGGCTTGCGCAAAATCATCCTTCTCCATTGGACTGTGACGTTGGGAAGCTCGACTTCGAGCCCCACTGCGTCGGCTGCTTGCCCTTGACCTGCTTCTCGAGCGTGATCGTGAGCTCAACCTTGACCGCGATGCCTTCTTGTCCTTGATCGATACTTCCTTCCCTTGATCGGCCTTGTTCTCCAGCTCCCCTAACCTTGCTTTGAGCTCCTCGAGGCCCTTATCCTGCTTTTCATCCACGCCTTGTTGCTGCTTTTTCGCATTCGCAGCCTTCTCCTGCTTTTCCTTGATCTTGTCATGTAATGCAATGGATGCCGTGAAAGTGCCAACAATCGTTGAAACCAGTGTCGCAATGATGAATGTTTTCTGGGAGTCGTCAGCCTGCAGGTCTCCGCTTTACCACTGGGCATCCATGCGTACTTTGAGCGCTTTTTCCTCTATCATGTTAGAGTAATTCATATTGGGCTTCGGAATGCCGTCCGCCTTTACAAGCAGTCAGTAGAGAGAAGATGCGCGGCGCGCTCGCGAGAAATGCTTCCCATTTGAGCGCGAAGAGGAGAAGCACTCAGCAGATAAGCAACGGCATGCGCGGTGACACTACTGGCAGTGCCGAGCAGGTGGTGCGAGGATCCTCAATAGACTCTGTTGGACAAGGAGGCATTTATCGTTGAGCATGCACGAATAATGCGTAAGCCGGGAGGACCAGGAGCACAGCGACCAGCGCTGCCAGCGATGCGAGTCCAACATGGCGATCGATTGTTCCACGTTGCAGCGACATTGCGTCTGCGACACACTCTGCCGCCTCAGACTCCGCAAGGCGCAGGCGGATGTCTTGCGATGGGATAAACCTTGTACGCGTGCGAGTATGGGTTCCCAGTTTCAGGACGTGGCAGTCGGCAGTCGGGCTGCCTGCCGGGACTCTGCTTCGTTGGGCAGCAGTTACTTCTTCATCTCGTAGCGATCGACCATAGAGTATGCTT